>BDDA01000143.1:90474-111571 GCA_001662385.1 Chlamydomonas asymmetrica | reverse complement strand
CAGCAGGAACCACCACATAGTCCGCCCCGCAAGCACTACAACACAGAGCAGCGCAGCGCAGGCTAGGCAGCTCAAACAGCCGCACCCGGTTGCGCCCTCACGGCAGTGCATGAGCGGCCCTCACCACCTCACCTGTTCTCCTCGCGCGCCTGTATGGCCCTCAGCGCCGCCAGCTGCTTCTTGCTCTCCTCAAACGTGATGCCCTTGGTCTCGCCAGCACCGCGCAAGCCAAAGCTGCCGCTGCCGCCAAACGACCCAGATGGCGGCGGGTGGTGGCCGGACCCTGCAGCGGGGGAGGAAGGCTGCCCAGGTGACTCCACGTTGATTGGGTGGAACCCAAAGCTGACGCTGCCGGCGCCGTTGGCGTACATGCCCTGCGCGGCGCCGGCGCCAGCGCTGGCGCTGCCGAAGCTGGTGCTGCCGCTGTCATTCCCGCCTGAGCGGTGGCGCTGATGGTACTGCATGGCAGCGATGTCCTCGCGGCTGTACCCCGAGTATTGCGTCCTGCCTGCGGCTGCGGCGGACAAGCTGGCGGCGCGCTCCTGAGCCAGGCCCTCCTTGTCGAGGATGAGCGCCTGCACAGCCTCAGACCTGTGCCCCAGCAGCAGGCCACAGCAGGCAGTCTGAGACAGCAGGGGGTGGAGGAGTGCCGGTGTGCTGCTGGGTGCAGTGCGTGGAGGCACCGCACGTTAAGTAGAGTGCAGTGGGCAGCAGGCGAGGGTGAGGTTGAGGGTGGTGACTAGGATAGTCAGAGAGGCAAGGGCCAACAGCGCACTGCTTGCATGCAGTTGTAGTGTGCAGGCCCCCCTCGTGTCGCTCTGACACAGCAGTCATAGAAGGTTGCAAGGTGAAGATTAGGCGGCAGATCGTGAGCAGAGGGCCACGGCGTGCGGGCGTTTCCAGCGGGATGTTGCTGCCCCCCCCTCCAGTACGCACCCAACCCGCAGCCATGTGCAATACCATCCTGTGCGGCAAGTTGCTACTACACACTGTGTAAATGCAGGCCGTAGCCAAAGCACATTACCTGCGTGTTCAGGGTGCTTCAACAGGCCAGGTCACGTGAGAGGGGACTACCGCATACCTGATGCGCACGTTGATGCCATAGTCACGGTTGTCAGAGCCTATGTAGTGGAAGTTGTGCAGGGCTGCCAGGGGCACCAAGAAGTCTTGCGCGCTGTCCACAAACTGCTGTGACCCACGCTTGATCAGAAACTCTATCACTTGAAGGGACTGCGAAACCGCAAACAGCAGGACAGCAGTGAAAGCCAAGAATACGGAGCCTTACCAGTGCAAGCAGCACCACATTGTAAAGCGTCCCACAAGATGAACAATAACTAGAGACTGAGTGTGAACGTGTCTGTTGTTGCAAGTGTACCTTGTAGATGTTCCGCCATTTAATCTCGGGAGACTTGAGCCGATAGTCGAGCGTCGCGAAGATAATCTGGCACTGTTGAGGGTCTGTTGTCAGCTCTGCAAGCTGATGCAGCTGCACCCCCGTTGGGCCCCAAGGCTGAACCCACAAACCAACGACAGGACACGCGCAAAACGAGTTTAACGAGTTGAAGCTCAAAGTGCAGGTATGATGCAGGAGTGCAGAAGTGCAGGAGTGCAGAAGGGTGCAATCAGCACCCTGCATCAATGCTTATCTGCAAGCAGCTGTGGGATCCTCACGAACACGCAAGGATTGTGATGCTTTTGCATATTACGTTGGGCACGCGCTGGGGACACCGAAGCCGTGCTGTTATGTGGTATCACAGCCCAAGGCAAGAACAAGTTGAGACCACACAAATTCCTTACCTCGTTTCTTGTCGCCCCGCGTGCGAGGCGTTCGGTGTAGGTGAACGGATGCAAGTGTCCAGACTTCACCGCTGTTATGTAGTCACGGAACCAGTTGTACCAGTCGGCAAGGGAGGTGGTCACGCTCCCGCTGGCACTGCGCTGCATTGCTGCTGTCTGAATGGTTCCGGCTTTACATGCAGCGGTGACTCATCGTGCAAGGCACGTGCGTGTTCCTTGAAATCGATACAAATAGGGTGTGGGAGCTGGCAAGCAACAAGCTAACTGTGTGAAAGGCTGAGCTATTGGGGTGTATGCCTCTGATGGCCACGTCAGCAAGCTTGCCATTCGCATTCAGCAAATCACAGCAACTTCCTGGACGGCAGTGGAGCTGGGTAGGTGTGTGGGCCCGCTTCGCGCAGCAGAGCTCCTCTGAGAATCACATGACACTTCTCGGGGCATGCGAGTGCTTGCAACTCTGCATGCCCTTGTCTGTTCTTTGTTTGATGTGGGTCATACCTTCGCAGTAGCACAAAGGGTAGCTCTGAAACCACAGGAGACGACCCAAAGCGTGAAAGCATAGACACCGAAGGACCAGATTCAGGTTTGTGAAGGGAGGATTCAAGGGCATGCATGAGCGGTTGTACCAGGAGAATGGTGCTTGCAAGCCGTGCATCAACAGTGATGCAAAGCGCTACTGCGGGCGAGCGAACGGGACCGCTCAAAGCCTACACAGAGATAGAGAGGGCAAGGCATGCGCTCAAAGAGTCCGTAATAGCCGGCACTGAGGTTGTATCGCCCATTCAGTCACCACGATTAGGTTGCAGTCAATCAAAGCCTGTCGGGGCTCGATGCTTTAAGTGCCCACCGCCCACCGCCAATGCCACCGCTTTGGCCCCACACAGAGGGTGTGTACCACAACAGCACGCGCACATATTGAGTCCGAGGATGACAGTGAATGTGATGGTGAGCGCAAGGCAGTCCGAGGCGCGAAAAATCGACGAGGGCGTCGGAAAAGCGATAAATCGAGGACAAGCTCACGCAGTGAGACCTGCTGAATAGTGACAATAAAACAAGGTTATTGGGCACTCCTGCAAGAGGTGAGGACCAAACCGACAGTCCTCAGCCATGGGAAACTGGGGAAGCGGTGGCCTCAGCCAGATGCTGCATGCGTAAAATTTGGAACATATGTCTCAACACTTGAAGTCGCCAGCATCGCAAAAGCATACCGTAAATCGGACAGTAGCACGTTAGTACCCTGTATCATGCATCACATGAATGCTTGGACTACCTGTACGCATGCGTGCAACGCCAGGACAGTTCCCTGGTTAGCAGTTTGCGGGACATTACGTTGAATCACTGACCCTGGATTTACAGGAGGTGCCACTGGCAGATAGGCGTTGGTGCCATCTGCCAATATCCACCACCACCACCGGTGACCGCTTGAATTCGGCAGGCGCAGGTTTGGCACGCACACCAGCTCATGAACCCATCATCGCCCCCCCACAGCCGCCCCTCCGCTGAGCAGGTCAAGCCCGGTCGCGACGCTGCTGCTGGTGGACTGCACTGACGGCGAGGGCGCCGCTGTAGAGCCGTTCGCAAGCCCGCCGTTGGCAATGCCGTTCCCGTTCCCGTTCACAAGCTCGGCCGCGCGCGCGCTCAGCTCCGCAATGATGGCTGCGCCGTCAGCGGCGTCCGCGCTGGCGGGCTGCTGCGCCCCTGCGGGCTGCCTGATGAGGCGCAGCAGCGCCCCCACGGGCAGGTGATCCGAGGGGTGGCTCATGTTAGGCAGGCTGAAGCCGGGCCGCTGCAGCGTGGCCTCCGCCTCCATCAGCGGGTTGTACAGCGCGTTGACGCCCAGCGAGGTGGTGGCCCAGATGAAGTCCAGCGTGCACGCCAGGCCAGGCACCTGCCGTGTATGCACATCACACATCACACACACACATATGAATGCACGTAGAGGGTGTGTGTGGGGGGCGGGGTCTCTGGGGGTGGGGCCTGGGATGTGGGTGGCGTTGAGGCACGAGACGGCAGGCAGTCATCCCCTTCCTCCCTCGCTCACCTTGCGCGTGAAGGGCAGCGGGTGCTGACCGGTACGGTAAACGTCATGCAGCGCGTACGGCTGGTGGATGGACGTCTGCGCGGGGCACACATGCACACAAGCGTCACCGACGTGAGCATGCACAAGCAGGTAGGCAGGC
This sequence comes from Chlamydomonas asymmetrica, assembly GCA_001662385.1. Lineage (NCBI taxonomy): Eukaryota > Viridiplantae > Chlorophyta > Chlorophyceae > Chlamydomonadales > Chlamydomonadaceae > Chlamydomonas > Chlamydomonas asymmetrica. The sequence goes on along the minus strand of BDDA01000143.1, from coordinate 107,594 downwards.
GGAGGCAGGTGGGCAGGCAGGGCGGCATGGAGTGCGTGCAGTCATGAAATCACAGGGCAGCTGGTCGAACGCATGGCCAAAACTCACCTTGGTGACCACCACATGCGGCAGGTTGGCCTCCGTGGAGCCCCCCTCCAGCCGCCCCCTGCACGCCACACACACGCAGTCACGCGCACACACAGGAGGCAGCTATGCGGCCAGGCAGCAGCAAGAGGCGCGACTCGGCTGCACATAAAACCAATGACGCGAGTCCAAGAGAGCAGCTGCCAAGCACATGTTCCTCCCACATCCGCGTACACAAGCAAGTTGGCTTGTTCACAGCCCTGCATCCGCATGCGGCTCTTGATGGCAGGCGCCCCTGCACCCTTCATGCAGCCTTACAGCCCCAGCTAGCCCCAACACCTCGGTCCCCCTTCCCTGCCTCCCCGCCTGCCTGCCTGCCTGCCTGCCTCCCCTCACCTGTGCAGGAAGGTGCAGACCGAGTCGCCCCAGCCGCTGTTGAGGTCACCCACCACCAGCACGTGGCAGTCGGCGGGCGCCAGCCCGTGGCCACGCTGGTGAGCCTCCAGCCGCTGCAGCGCGCTGCGCGCCTGGCTGACGCGGTCCTGAGGCCGGTAGGGGCTGCCCTCCAGGTGCACGTTGGCCACGTACAGCAGCTGCAGACACGCGCACCAGGCGAACACACACGCATACCCCGCACACAATGTCACGTCACGCGCCGTGTGAGGGTGTGTGTGTTCATCAGCACTGTACAGCAGTCACACGTGAGGCCAGTAAGGGGTCCGGCTACGGCCGTTCGCTTGCGAACAAGCCAACAGTCCAATCGTGGTCTTCTCAGAATATGTCAGGGCGCAAGGTCAGTGCAGAGCAGGCAGCGAGCAGAGCAGCCCTAGCGCATATTCAAGTGGTAGCTACTGATGGGCCCCAGCCCGAACACCCGCTGCTGGCTGGCCTGCTGGCTGGCTGACCTGCTGGTGGCCTTGTGAGTCCCAGAACGTGAACGCGGCCAGCAGCGCCCGGCTGCGGTGCTCCACCCACACCGGGGTGAACCTGCGTGCGGTGGCAGGCGCAAAGGCACGAGCGGCGAGCTAAGGGAGCGTGCGTCCCATGTACCAAGCGTGTGCCAGCGTGCTTGTGTGTAAGCGAGAGCGTGTATGCCACTCTATGACTTCTTCGCTGACCTGCAGCGTTGGCACGCAACAGCGGCAGAGCTCAGTCGTCATGCGTATGCACACACCCAGGCATCGCAGTCTTGCCATAAGGTCCAGGCACCCAGCAAAGCTACGGATGAGGTGCATGAATATGTGCAGCGCAGGCAGCGGTCGTAAGGGCGCGGCCGCCTGCAACCCCAAGGCCTGTGCTTTCACCAGCGCATTCCCCCCAGGCCCTGCTTTCCCCAGCCCTCGCCCACTGTACCTGTCAGTGCGGTAGAAGAAGGCGTTGGCGAAGCCAGCGTCTTTCTCCCGGCTCTGCAAGATACCGGTGTACCCATTCGCAAAGGCTGGGCCAGCGCACCACTCTTCCCACCTGTCAAGCGAGTGTATTGCAGGTGGCCGTAATTGTCAAAACCGCACGCACAGGACATAGGTGAGCATCACGGCCTGATAATAACGCAGTCGGTCCTAGGAAGTTGGGCTGTGTGTGGTGAACGCAATCGTCGCAGCTGCAGTTATTCAAACCTCAGCACAGCTTCGCGTCACCTGCCAAAACAACGTTCGACCGACCCCAGACAACTGTCACCGCGTACACCCATACCTTGCAACGTCTATTTCCTGAAGACAGAACAGGTCCGCCCTCATGGAGGCCAGTTGTGCTTGCAGCAGCGGCCAACGATGTGCCCAAGCCAAACACTCAGGCCTTGCATGTGGTTGGCTGCCTCTATGGGCAAAACGGTCTGCAAGCACTGCACGTAAAGTTCGGCAAACACACCTTTGTATTAGACACCCGCACGGGGGGAACACACGCACCACGAAAGTGAGGTTGCTCGGCACTCACCATTGTAGGATACCACGCTGAACTCGTCCGCGCTGTGGCCAGTGAGAGGAGAGGGGCGCTGGATGACCTTGGTCTTGCGGCCTGCACTACGTTTGGTGCAGCGCTTGTGTTTAGGCATCCTTCCTTTTGTTCTTGTGCTGCGCCACGCAGCAAGTAGCAAGATAGCACCCAGCGATAACGCTGCGGTCTTCATTGTAAGGTACTTTTATCACTGCAGACTATGTATGCGAGGTGAGGCCTAACTGTATAGACTGGCCCAGGCGGCCCAGGGCCTGATACACCAGGCCTCGCCAATCCTCACCATCATGCAGCGCAAATGCGGGTGGCTGGCGCGGTGACTTCTGACTGCCTGCCGCCATGCTGATTGACCTACCGTAAGTGTCCATGTACCCACGTTGAGACCCCAGCCTCAGTCTTATGCTATTACTACGGACTTCAACCTGCCGTGCTGATACAATACAAACGGCCAACACTGCGTGACGGGGCCACGTTACATCCATAATATTCAACCCACCGCTGCTTATACCATAACTTCCTCAGTTCAACTGCACACCGGAGGAGGCCGCCCAGATCGTGCACTCTTGCCAATCGAGCAGCTGTGCAGCTGCGGTCTGGGAAATGCGCCTCTGACCGCAGGGTGCTTCACCCCTGCCCAGTGCAAACTCACTTGGACTGAGCAGAGCTGCAGCAGCAGTGGCAGCTCGGGAGCGCAGCAGGTACAGGCGCACGCAGCACCATGGCGGAGGCAAACGGAGGCGGGGCAATCGTTGCAGTATCTGAGGTCCAGGATGCGCCTACAAGCACAGCACTGGTGCCGGCAGGGGAAGTCCGGACTGTAATTTCGGAGGCTGACTTGAAGGTGATAACGCACACCAAAGCAGTGGGCGTTGTGCTGCCGCCTCCGGACATACGGGCCATCGTCGACAAAACTGCACAATTCGTTGCAAAGAACGGTGCGTCTCAAGAGTCTTTGCTACAACTGTCAGCAGGGTGCCTTTATGCCGTTCACTACTGTCGCTGCCAGTTGTCGTTTTGTGTGCAAACACTGTGCGTTGAGCAAACGTCTGGCTGGCTTATGAGTGCAGGCGTGGAGTTCGAGAAGCGCATTCTTGCAAACGAGAAAAACAACGTGAAGTTTAACTTCTTGGAGCCCACAGACCCTTACCATGCATATTACAGGCTTCGGGTAAGAACAGTGCAACGGGCGCTGGTGTTGGACGGCAACCTGCTGGCTCTGACACGTCAACGTTGAACCTGAACGTGCCTACTTTCTGTTTGTTACGCCACTTTGCAGATCAAGGATTTCAGCGAGGATGGCACAGCTCCGAAAGACCAGGACAAGACCACCGCGCCGACGCTGATCGTGCTCCCCACTTCGGAGCCAACAGTTATCGCTGCCAAGGACAAAATCAAACCTTTGGAAAAGCCCGAGGATGAGCAGTACACGGTACGTACGTCTGTGCGTGCCACGCCAGCATATAACGGCTCATGGTTACGTGAGTTGGCTAAGCAGCGTGAGACTCTTTTGAGGTTGCGTTTTCACCGCTCTGAGCCTGAGCATTGCTGGCTCTCACTACCGCAGGTGCCTGTTCCTGAGGGCTTGACGGTGCTGGATCTTGATATCATCAAGCTGACTGCTCAGTTTGTGGCGCGAAATGGAAAGGCTTTCATGACGGGGATTCTGTCACGCGAGCACACAAACCCCCAGTTCAACTTCTTGAAACCCACGCACTCGCTGTTTGGGTTCTTTACAAAGCTCTGTGACGCGTACTCCCGCGTCATGATGCCGCCCAAGGGACTGCGGGAAAAGCTCACGAAAGATGCGGAAGACAGGTACGAAATAGGTCGGGACACAACACTGCTTGGTCACTGCCATGTTTGCCACGAATTGCTGTGCTGCGTCGACGGCGCGCTGCGTTGCCTGCCGCAGGCATGGTGGCACTGTACGTATGCACAGATCGAGCCGCCAAACATCCACTGCGCCCTGCTTGCCATCATCGGTGGTGCCTCGCACGCACCTGCCCTGTGAGTGTTCCGAAATCATCCTTGCGCACGCCTTCACCCCCTGACTGACCAACACGTGCGCAGCGCCCAAGTGCTGGAGCGCTGCCTGAGGCGTCTGGAGTGGGACAAGGCCAGGGAGAAGGAGGCCAAGGACGCAGCTGACGAGGCAGAGCGCGAGCGCATTGCCATGCAGCAGATAGACTGGTGAGCACAGCACCCGTGTCGGAGCGTGATTGTCAGTGTGGGCCCGCACTGGAATGCCATGCTGTGGTGCCAGGCATCATCAGGCATCATCAGCGGCAGTGCAAATGCAGGCGCAGGTGTCCATCATAATGACCACCACCATCATTCAACACCATCGTCGTCATTATTGCATCGCCTGACACAGGTCATGCATCATTGCAGGGAGAGGGACAGCACGGGCTTGTGCCATCCGGGTGGATTACTGCAGTAGTGCCGTTCACGCCAAGGTCCATCTGGCCTTCTGCGCACCGCATTCGTGTGCCCACTGTCTGTGCTACTGCACCAGGCACGATTTTGTGGTTGTTGAGACGGTTCTGTTTGATGAGGGCGAGGAGGCTGAGCTGCCTGCGCCGCTGCTGCTCAAGGACATCATCGCCATGAACAAGCAGCGGGGGCTGCAGGAGCAGCAGCCGGCGGTGGTGGAGGCGGTGCCCAAGGTCAGTCCTGCGCACGCACGCACGTGCATGCATGCATGCGTGTGTCGTTGTGTGCACCCCAGCAGCCCCAAGCGAAGGCCCATACCGCTACCTGCACATACGACATGGCAGCAGCGCAGTAGCGCAGGTAAGTCCGCCACTGCTGTGACTCAGTGCCCAGGCAGGCAGGCAGGCAGGCAGGCAGGTGGACAGGCAGGCTGAACCTGCGAGGCCGCAGTGGCCCGCATGGCTGACCTCTGTGGTGGCCTGCGGTGGCATGGTGGCGGAGCATGTCGCGTGTGCGGTGCAGCCCTCCGTACCAGCAGCCCTCCGTTCCAGCTGCAGCAGCGGCAGCATCAGGCCAGGGAGGTAGGCGTGCTCACCAGAGTCATACACCAGCATGGGCTGGTCAGCGCCAACGCCAGCGCCAGCTGTGCGCAGGCAGGCAGGCAGCAGGCAGGGAAGGAGGGGCATCAGGGTTGTGGCGTTGCTGGCGGGTCCGTCATTGGCTGCACGTCGCTGCAGCAGCACCGCCGTGGACTCAGCTTGCAACGGCGCCAGCGGCGGTGGTGCTGATTGCGTTTATCAATCACATGCAGCAGGGCCGCGTAGCATGCATGCAGCGTGCGCGGCGACAGGCGCGGTTGCTGCATGGCCCAGCCTCACCGCGCGCCTCCTAGCATGGTCAACACCTTGCCAGCTAGCAGCGGCAACACCGCTTGCGATGGCGCCGGCAGTGTGCAGGCCTAGCAGCGAGACAGTGAGGCAGCGGACATGCGCGGCCAACCTCTGGCTCATGCGCTGTTGTTATGTGCATGTGCCCAGCCAATCAGCGGCTGGGCACCTGGCTCCCGCACCCCACCTCGCCATGTCCTGTAGCACTTGCACACAACGCCGGATGCTGCATGTGCGCGTTTCACACGCTGCATGCTCGCCATAGGTGCCCCCACGCAGCCAGGCCCGTAAAAGCGTGTCTGTCGTCTGCCGCGTGCTTGCATGCTGCCTGCCACAGGAGGCTGACATGGAGATGGACGAGGAGGAGAGGGCCATGGTGGCGGAGGCGGCAGCCGCCGCAGGCGCAGGCGCAGGTGCTGGCGGTGGCGCGCCGGATGCTGGCGCCGCCGGCGGGCCAGGTGCTGGCGGCCCCGACAGCGCTCCGCAGGTGGCGACCGGGGAGGCTGTCAGCGACGATGGCGTTGACATGGAGCAGGAGGACATGGAGGAGGACGACGCGGCGCCGATGAAGATCGTCAAGAACTACCAGCGCCCCGCCGCGCGCAAGGCAGGTGCCGCAGGCACGGGCTACGACCCCACCAAGTTTGTGGTATCTCCCATCACGGGCGAGCTTGTGCCGATCGAGGAGATGGCGGAGCACATGCGCATCAGCCTGATCGACCCGCGCTGGAAGGAGCAGCGTGACGCCATGCTGAGCAAGATCCGTGACACCACCAAGGCCGCGGATGACGAGATCACGCGCAACCTGGTGGGCCTGGCGCGCACGCGACCAGATATCTTCGGATCCACCGAGGAGGAGCTGCAGCAGGTGAGCAACCTGGCGGCCTGGCGGGGCCGGCGCCTACGTCATATGTGTGTACTGTTCTGTCCGACTGTCACTGTTTGTGTTGTTTCAGTCCCTCCTCGTGCAGTCGTGTGTGCGTGTGCTGCTTCCTTGACTATGCGTTATGCACCACTTGCGCTTGACACTCCAACTCAAAACGTGGCCCTGTGCGCGTGTGTCTCCCGGCGCTGTCAGGCTGTTGAGGTGTCCATCAAGGAGAAGCTCACGCTGGGCGCGGGGCGCGCAGTGGCCTGGGATGGCGTCACGCAGGGCGGCCGGGAGCTGGAGCATCAAGTGGGTGATCATGCACGCACGCATGCATGCAGCAGCAGCACACTGCATGGCCCCACGGGAACCTGCACGGGAACCAAATACCTCTAAACACACACAGCAGGGCGCACAGGACGCTGGCTCAGGGAGGAGCACCTAACAGCCGCCTAGCAGCCGCCTGACAGCTGTGCTAGTGCTTGCTAGGAGGGGTTGAGCGCTTGTAAGCGGCAGGTGGGGATCGGACAGCATGCATGCAGTGCGGTCTTGAGGTGCCGCCTCCATGGTGTAGTGATTGTTTCTGATGATCAGAATGCGGGCAGATGGCCAGGTTGTGCGATCGCAGCCCAGGAGCACCTTGGCGACTTTTGATTGTTGCCAAACGGCAGGCAATGGCCGCTGTCAGCTTGTTTTCATCTTGTGGTGTTTGCAGTAGGCGATCCTAGCAGCCCTATGTCACGTCATGTCATGGTGAGGGAGGCCAGACTCATGCAGGCAGGCCTCACGCAGCATGCAAGCTGGGCAGTGATCCAGCCAGTACACTGTGTCAGGCACCCACAGCTGCCTGGTGCATGGACGATCAACCATGTTGCTGATGACGCACTCCGACGTCCGCTGTGCGCCTGTACGCCTGCATGAGTGTGCTCATGTGCTGTGTTGCCCCTCCCGTGCTCATCCGCCGGCAGGTCAAGGCCATTCAGGACAACCGTGCGGACCTTGCATCCGCCAAGCTGCCGCCGCCGCCACCCGTGCCGTCACAGCCGCCGTCTGCGTCCGCGCCGCCGCAGTCGCGCCCGCCCGGCATGGGCATGCACGGAGCACCAGCGCCCCCGCGGCCCCCCATGCCCATGGGCATGCATGGCATGCGGCCACCAGGCATGGGGATGGGCCCGCCTGGCATGGGCATGGGAGGCGGTATGGGAGGCGGCATGGGCATGGGTCCGCCAGGCATGGGCATGGGCATGGGCATGGGGCCACCTGGCATGGGGCCACCTGGGATGGGGATGGGCATGGGGATGGGCATGGGGGGGCATGGTATGGGCGGTCATGGCATGGGAATGGGTGGCGGAATGGGCGGGCCCGGGATGGGGCCGCCTGGCGGCATGCGTTCCTCCGGGCCGCCCCCCCCGCCCTCCGTCCCGCAGCCCCCGCCCATGATGCCCCGCCCGCCCATGCCGTTCGCCCCGCCGCCCCCGCCCATGCCGCGCGAGGCCCCCCCGCCGGCGCCCGAGGACATGCGGGAGGCCAAGCGGCCGCGCCCCGCCGCGCCGCCGCCGCCCGCTGCGGGTGAAGGTTTTGTGCTTGAGCCCGAGGAGGAGTTCCTCGCGCGCTACCCCGGCCCCGCCCGCATACAGGTGGGCTGTAGCTGCGCGCCTGCGGCTGCGGCTGCTGCACAGCAGTCAGGCGCTGCTGCTCTGTACTTGCGGCATGCAGCTGTGCAGCAGCCTCGTGCGCGGCTTGCCGCCCAGTACGGCATCACATGATCAGCAGTAGCCCTGGGAATGCCAGCTGGGATGGCTTGTTGCTGTCCCAACTGCTGCGGGTACCATTGTCAACGTCTCTGTCAGCGCAGTGAATTGGGTGCCGGGTGCGAGACAGAGTCGCACAGGTGGCTGTATGCAACGCAGAGCAGCAGCGCAGAGGACAACTGCTGCAGCAGCGCAATCGTGTGTGTGAGCATGCTACTGAGCCTAGGGGCTCCCACCCCCTCATTACCCCTTATCTGCCCCCTCATATCCCCTCCTGCCTCGCCGCTGGCGCCCCATAGCACACGGGCATGCGTGTGCATACGCGGTTGTTGGCCCAGCACCTCCTGATGGCTCTGCTCATTGTCACCTTGCTGCTGCTGCTGCTGCTGCCGCTGCGCACAGGTGTTGTGCCCTGAGATGGAGGGCAACGACAAGCTGAGCGGGCAAATACTTGAGCTGCAGGTCGACGGACTGCAGGTGCGCATGCGCCCCGCCAGCGCCAACCCAACCTGCTGCGCGCATGCGGCTGCCAAACGCACACATGGCACACATGCACCGCTGCATGCAGGTTGCCCATGATGTGCCACACACGCCTCCAGCGCACCTGCACAGGTGACCCGGGGTGGGTGGGTTGAGCCACGTTGCAAGCCACGCCACAACCTATATGTCGTGCCACGACCTATGCCATGCCGCAGGAGTCTGTTGGTGACTTCAAGGCCCGCCTGGCCGGCCTGGTGGACCTCCCCGCCAGCAAGCAGAGGCTGGCGCGTGACGGGGTTGGCTTCCTGCGCGACGAGCTCAGCCTAGCGCACTACAACATCGGCTCACAAGTGGTGCTGCAGCTGGGGCTCAAGGAGCGTGGTGGACGCAAGAAATAGGCCTGTGCACACCCCAGCCAGCCGCTGGCGAAGCGCTGGTGGGCTAGAATGGCACTGCGTGCGCTGCCTGCATTGCATGCGCAGGCGAGGCCAGGTGGTGGCAGCCTGCTGTGTTAGAGCCTACTTGCAGTCATAAGGGCAACAAAGGCCGACATATCACATGTGTGCGTATGTTATAACACCGTGTATGACCTCACAGCGGTTGTGGCCCCGACACCTGCGATTGTGAGGCGGGCTTGCTTGACACCTCAGTATCATTGGGTGCGCTGGTCGCAGCTCAGCCAAGTGCCTGAACCGCCTTGCTTGTTGCTGATGGTGTCGTGCTCTGGAGCTGCCTATCAGCGCATGCCCGTCAGATCAACCTCTGAACACGGCTGGTGTGGTTTCAGCTGTAAAGTGGACGGGTGGCTCAGCCAGCCTCGGATCCCTCATTGGGTAACCCTGATGTGTGTTTGGCCCTTATGTTGTGTGTTTGGCCCTCACGTCTCAAGGACCCCTCTGCTCCAGCCCACTTGCAGTCCTGCATTGATGTGCTTGCAGCATGTATGCGTGCCACGCACCTCGTCAACAACTCAAGCTGCAAGAAATAGCAACGACAGCACGCAATGCAGTATCCATGCTGGTCCAATATGAATTTGCTGGCCCCAAAGGCTGGTGATGAGCCTGCATTCCTACAACCTCCAATCGTTGGAACCTATACTACCTGAATTTGCTTTAAAACCTCACCGATAAGAAGTTCGGCGTAAGCGAGTAACATATCATATTCTAAACTCTTGACGAAGCAGCGCCCTTTGCTTTAACCTACCTCATACACGTCGCAGGTTGTAAGCAAAAATGCAGGCCCTCCTTCCTCAGAATAAGATGATGGTCGCCAACAAGCAGGCGCAGGCTAAGGCCGCTGCCAAGGCAGTGCCTGCCAGGGTGAGGCGCTCCCAGACCGTGCAGGTCTCCGCCCAGGCCCAGACAGCGCTTACTGTGGCTTCGCCCACTGCTGTTGCTCCAGTGCCAGCCCCAGCTTACAGCCGCGCGCACATGAGTGTTGCCGCCCAAATGAGCGAGCGCCACAACGAGCTGCTGAGGTAAGCGTTCAAGGCTTGAACACTTCACCACAGCGCAATCGCGAATTAGCGTGCCTGCACATGTCACATCTGCAAGCACTGCATACGCCAGGTGCGCTTTCTTCACTTCACAGGTGTGGCAGTACAAGCACACGTTGGTCATATATAAAATAGTTGAATATTTAAGAGCAAGGGCCTGGCACGTGCAGGGTTAGTGCAATGCACCCCTTCGTTCCATCCGGGACGGGTTGAGTTGGTATCCTGCTTTTGGTGGCCAGGTTGCCAATCAGTTAGTTTAAGCGTCATCTGTGCTTATCCATGGCCTTCCCTGTGGGCTTAGTGGCAGGTTGTTTCTGACCGCACGCTTGCGGACGTAGTAGATTTTGCACTGATGTGAATTGCTGAAGTGGCGACCGGGAAGATAAGAAGGCAACACTGGGCTCAGGCTAGACTTGTACAACGAACAGTGCTGGAGCGCCCACCGGCTTGCACACCTCCACTGCTGTATTGTGAAGCCCCTGTAGTGCGGTGGCCAACTCTAAAACTTGTGTGCACACTGCTGTGTCTTGCACTCGACAGCTACTTCCCCGTTGCTCTGGGCGTTGACGACTTCATCTCCAGGGTTGAGGTGAGTTGAGGCTTCTGCACACTGTGCGGCCTGGCATAGGCCAAGCTACACCAGTTGAGGTTTCAGCACTGTCATCTGCCGCTGGTCCGTGATCGGAAACCACTGCAGTTCCACCTCGCCCTTGCAGTGCTCGTGCGAGCCCAGCCTGACCTTGTTTTGCTCTGTGCGTGTTTTTCAACTTCAGATTGCGCTGGCTGGCTTCGGCTTCACTGGTGACAACACGATTGGTGAGCTTGGTGGTTGTGGTGAACCATTTATATTGGAAGCAAGGCTATTGCAGGCGGAACTGATTGACAGGCATCAGTTGTGGTATCCTTGCAACTAGGCATAACCTGGCACTGCCTCCTGACAACATCAATCCTGACCCCACCTTGAGCGTGGCTTGCTTGCTGTTGCTGTTGCGCAGCCCACACCAACCTGTGCCGTGACGAGGTGACCCAGGTGGTCAAGGACAAGATTGAGACCGTCTACGGTGCCTCGTTCAACACCAACGGCCTGGGAGCCAGTAAGTGGTGGCCCTGCTGTGGGCGTGATGTCATGCATGTGGTGGGCAAGCGGGGGATGAGTGATGGAGGACAAGATAAGGGCTGCTGTCACCAGTGCTTGTATGCACTATTGAGTGAAAATCCTACATTAGCTCTCCACATGTGGTCTGGGTAATGTTTGGTGTGCATGTGTGTGGTGGTTTGCCGCTTACTAACATGCGTGTGCTTGCATCTGCTTGTGTCCGTGCGTGCAGTCCTGACATGCGGAGTGACGGGCATCAAGGCCGGCCTGAGCCACTCCCCCGTGTGCACTGGCGGCCGTGAGCGCTACGTGTTCTTCTCCTTCCCCCACATCGCCATCAACTCGGATGGCGAGGTCGGCGCGCTGGCCCGCCCCGGCCGCCCCAAGCAGTCCTGCGCATGCGGTGCGCTGATCGCATGCCTGGGCTCCCTCAAGGCTGAGGGTGTGGAGGCGGCGTGCAAGACCCCCGGCGACCACGACCCCCTGGAGCCCGAGCTGAGCATCCTCAAGCAGCGCCTGGCGCGCCGTGTGCGCTACGAGAAGCTGGACATCAACCTCATGGACCTGGTGTCCCTCACGCAGGTGCGTGCGGGGGGGAGGGGGGGTACGGTACGGTAGGGGGGTGATGTGGCAGCTGGCCACGGGGTGGCGGGCAGTTGCACACATGCGTTGCTCACTACTGGGGCAGGATGATGGACACAGCTCATAAGCTTGCGGTGTGCATGGGAAGGTGGCATCCACTGCATTGCGCAGGCATACGGAGGCATGCGAAAACCAGGCTTCCGTCTTGCGTTTAGCTGTATGCTGACAACACCACCGTGCCTGGCTGGTGCTTGCAGCTGGCTGAGCGCACCATCACTGACGACCTGGAGTTCCTGATTGAGAAGGCCGTCAACCCCGAGATTGCTGACTACGCCGTCATCACGGGCATTGAGGTGCACAACTGGGCGGCGGACCTGGTGGAGGGCGGCGCGCCCTCCATGGAGTTCATTGTGCCCACCAAGGCATACGTCGTCGTCAACGGCGTCAAGACCCACATCGACCTGCAGCAAGTGCCGGTGAGCCGCGGTGGAGGTAGCGGTGAAAGCAGCAGCAGTAGCAGCAGGCCAGCTGCGGGAGCCTGTGTCATTGTGTGGCCTGTAAAGGCAGTATCTTGTGGTTGGTTCATGGAAATGTGTGTGCTGCTCAATGGCCTTGCAAACCTTGTGCTGACCAGCGTGTGTGTGCTGTTGTGCCTGGTTGTCTGCTCGCAGCCGCTGTCGTTCCGCCAGCTGCAGCTGCTGGCCGGCAAGTCTCTGCGCGGCGAGCAGCCCGGAGAGGTGGCTGCGGGCTCGCGCTCTGCGGTGCTGCAGGAGATCCCCTACGGCTACCTGGAGAGGGTGCTGGGCGGCAACGCCACCGGTGCCAAGGCCTCCAACACCTTCGCCCCCATCAACCTGCAGATCGCCGCCGAGTGGCCCAGCTGGCAGTCGCGCATCCGCCGCGACAACCAGGCGGCGCCCTACACACTGCACCAGCTGGAGCGCGACATGAACGCACCCACCATGGACTCGCCCGAGCGCTACTCCCGCTAAGCAACACGCGTACACCCAACGCGTGTCAGCGGCGGCCGCCGCGCCCCTCGCTTGCGCCCGCACCCCTCCGCCCTCCCGCCCTGCGCAGCTGGCGTGAGTCCGGTCGCGGCCCTGCCTAACACAATGCCAACCTGAGAAGGTCTGCATCTTGAACGACATATCGATGACCCCCGATGACGATGATGAGGATGACACGCTGTGCTGTGCCGTGAGGCGCTTCAGCTCTCTGATGATGTCCTGCCGGCACGCATGCACACCCACCCAGACTGGGTGCTCTTCCAATGCCCCAACCTAGCATGGTGCTGACATGACTGACAGTTGTTGACGCAGTGTTGCTGGTGCGCTTGGCTGCATGTGTAGCAGGCGCGCTTTGAACCTGCCCCTGAAGGACAACTCCCAATTTCATTACGGCGCATGATGTCTTGGCATGTGTTGATGCATGCGTGCATGTTGCCATGCCGGTGATGCCTTCTCCTCGCTTGAAGAGGTATTGCGAGCCACCAGCTTGACCCCCGAGCGCATGTGTGTGTGCGTGTGTTGAGAGACTATGACATATGTATGCACATGCTCTTTTGTTGCTCCTCCTGTGGGCATGCTTTGCTGCTGCCCTATGCATCACCCGATCGAACCCAATGTGAGTGTGAGCGACCATGCCGAACCCGAGCGTGCCAGCCAGTGCCATGAACGAGCCATGCGTGAGCCATCCACTCGTAAGTGCTGCCCCAGCTGAGCTGTGCAGCAGGTTGTTGTTGGTCCTACCCTCGGATTGCAATTTTGCCCGCCTGATATCAGGCAAGCGCTGCCCCTGGGACGCTGCCCAGCTTGCAAGAACAGCTTGCAAGAACCCAATCGAGTCCATGAGTCCACGCGCGTTGCTGTGTACCACCACATATGTAATTGTCAACCTGAAGCTTGTGTGAGTTGGTCACTTGCCTTCTGGGTCTGTGGCAAGCCTGCACCTGTGAAACACGAGAAGGCGCATCAGGCCTAGCAGCGCTGGTAGGGCTTGTGCAAGGTGCATGCAGCCTGGGTGGTACAATCGTATCGGGTTTTGCGCAGGGGATATTGCCTGAACATTACAATGGCCCAGTAGTGTGTCACTCAACATGCTGCTTGTGTACGCTCAGCGTTTGTGTGCGGTTGGAGCTGACATTGGCAGTGGAGTCGCCAGTACTTGCAACCAGGCTGCAGGGCATGCCACCCGAGTTTGATGCCAGTGTGCATGAACAAGCAAAGCAATTTTGAAGCCAGCATCTGCACAATGCACTGGGGCTGCACTGTAGCTCGCAGCCAGGAGATCTGAATAGAAGGCACATTTACAGTCAAGCGGTGCAGGGTGTATGGCAAGCAGGTACATGTGCAGGCAGCTGCTGAGCCAGCCTTGGCTGGGATAGCATTGGATAGGTGGCAAGGCTGAATGTGACACTGAGAAGCTAAATCCAAACCAATGTGCAGTGCATGCATAGGCCCCTAGGAGAACCAGCAGTGCACCAACAGCCGTACCCTGATTCCACCCAGCCAGCAGCCGCCATGACGAGCCCACACCCCAGCAAGCGAACAAGAGCAAGCTGAACTAACAATCAGACAGGGCAGCCCGGAAATGCAATGTGCCTGGGGTGCGCTGAGCATCGTGAATTCACGATGGCGGGCGAGCGAAACCAAACCTGATATGTAACCCCAAATTCCCCAGGACTTCACACCTCATGTATGCGTGTACGTGTCTTAAAAACGAGGTTCCTGGGTATGTGTGCCGAAGCACGATTCATGTGGAGCCATGCAGTGTCACACTGGTATGCATCTGGGTATGCATTGAGGTGTCTAAGCTGATTTGGTGACTGCTGCATGAGGATCGACGGTCTGATGGTCACAGACTGTGGTCGTAGTAAGCGCCCAATGCGTGGCTTGCTGAAAGGTGCAATCAGGTATCTGTGCTGATCCAGCGGCCTGCGCTGAAGCTGTTTGAGTGTGTATGTCACACTGTGTGCGCTCTTCACAGCAAGGTGCCCGGTACCAACATGCCAGCACAGCACGGGTTGCACCAAGAGCACTGCACAGCACAGGGTGGTGATGGGTGAGGTGCGTTAAAACTTGGTTTGCGTGTGACAAGGGACATACCGTAAATACACACATGCGCGACGCGTATGCCACTTGCAGCACAGGAGTGTTGATTGATTGGCTTTACATCAGAATAGGAGTGTCTTCACAGTTGCAGCGGGCGACTCATGTCGTCATGAGCCCCCAGTCATTTATGCACATGCAGGGCGATAGCTCAGGGCGTCACGATGCACCATGCAACACAGGCAGGCATGATGGTCCGGAGTGAAGTTGCCCACCCGCTATCAAGTGAGGCCTGCAGGTACCTGCCTGCGGCTGCATGAGGCCTGCACAGCGCGATGCCGATCATACGATGTGGATAGGGTGCAGCCCAGCTCAGTTCAACTCAGTGAGGGAGGGAGGGAGGGCCTAGCAGGGAAACGCTGCACCTGCGCGGGGCCGGCCTGGGCCGCACAGGGTCTGCCTGGCACACCACAATTCCAGCGATGCATGCATTGGGTGTGTGTGGTGGTGCTGCGTGAGGACATGCGCCAGGGCTGCCAGTAAGCACCCACAGGGCGGAGGGAGGGCGGCACATTCATGACAGCAGTTGAAAAATACGCTGCCGTTGGTGTGCACGGGCGAGAGAGGTGTTGTTACCATGCCAACAGGGAGTCACTGGCATGCATGGCTGCACTGGCTAGGTGTCGGTTGCAGCAGGTGCTGGCCCCGCGACCGACCCAGCCTCACTACACGGCACGCGGCAACGCACGGCTCCCAGGCAGGTGCAGTTGCAGCACTGTGGGCATTGCGCAGCTGCAGGGGCAGAATGGCGCAACGCACACACCCACAACACATGCATTGCAACAAATTGACCAACAACAGCACAAACGCCAGATGGCAGCGTCAATCCTGTGGCTTGGGAGCCATCATCCCGCAACTGGTGCCCAGCACACGATGCCAGTCGCAGCGCCGCTGCCCCATGCAGCACCCACAGCTTCCCTGCACCTGTGCACCATCACATGAACCATGCCGGCTGGGGCCCACTGCGATGCATAGCGCACAGTGGGGGTTGAAGTGCACCACATGTGATTGATGCCCCAGGTGAGCAGTGCCAGGCCACAGGCTATGCTCAGGATGCTGCAGCTGGTAGGAGGCATACAGAGAGGCCGCACGCAGAGGTGGCGCATGGTTAACGGCTGCCTTACGTTGCCAGCAGTGTCCATGCATACCTCACAGCACCCCCACATAGGCTCGTCAGCGCCGCGCACACACGCACACGCGTGTATGTGCCCTACTGCTCCTCCCCCCTACTGCCCCTCCACGATCTCATACTCGCCGCCGCCGTCGTCCCCTATCTCCTCCTCCACCTCCGCCTCGCCCAGGTCAGCCTCCTCCTCGCCCTCCACGCCGTACTCAGCCTCGCCCTCGTCGTCGCCGCCGCCGCCCGCGCCGCCGCCCATGAGCCCGGCTGCCGCTGCCGCTGCCGCTGCCGCCACAGCGTCATCGTCGTACAGCTCCTCCCCCTCGCCCTCCTCGCCCTCCTCATACTCCGCACCCTCACCCTCCTCAGCATACTCCGCAGGGTCCTCCTGAAGGGCACACACACACACACACCAAGCAACAAGCAATGCACAGCAACAACAACAAGCAGTAATGTTATACGATGTACCGCTGTCACATCAGAGCAGCGTGTCAGCAGGACGCCACATGCAGACATGCTCCTACCCCTAGGTGAGGACCAGGCATGAGGTGCTCAGGGCTAAGGAGTGGACCAGCCCGCCACAGCCTATAGGGCCGCTGAATGCAATGCAATGCAGCAGAGTGATGCATGGTCATACATGGTGGATACGGTGTGGATATGGCGCATCGCATGTTGTTGGTGCAGTATGAACCATGCATCCATGCAGGTGGCAGCAGGGCGCCTCATGATGCGCGCCTGATGGCAGGGAAAGGCATACCAACATGCATGCATGGCATATGCACTCATAGGTACGAGTGCTTTGCTGCATGGCTGCGTGCCACGCATGGGAGAGCTGCTGTGTATGGTGCTTGCCACGCATGCACGGCCAACCAGCCAGCCAGCCAGCCAGCCAGGCCTGCTGCTGCACACTGACTGACTGGCCTCAACAGCAGGCCTCACGCTGTCATGTCCTGTGCTATCGCCTCAACTATTAATGCACAGCGAACGTGGCGAGCTTGATCCACATGACATGACATGAGTACATGACCTTGGCGTCGCATGCAGGCCACGTGCTGGTTGGCACCGAATGCGCTACAGACCACAAAGGCACGGCACTTGCTGTCGCTGCTGCTGTGCGCTGTCATGTCGGCAGGACACGAAGACCACCTTGCAGCGGGACAGGGCGTGGCAGATGTGGATCCATGTAGTGTGCCATTACCACCCATGCAAAACACTTCAGGCCACTATACAGGGAGTCGGTGATCGTGCTGCGTAGACCCCAGCAAGTGCGTCCGCAGCCCGCTCC
>BDDA01000143.1:60490-77563 GCA_001662385.1 Chlamydomonas asymmetrica | reverse complement strand
CCCTCCCCTCCCCTCCCCTCCCCTTCTCTTCCCTTCCGTTCAGTCAGCCAGCCTGCCTGCCTGCTACCTGAGCTTGGTGCCAGATGCCTGTCACCACTGCATTTCAGCCTACCTGCCTCGCATGGTCTGGCCCTCACCACTGCGTGCCACAGCTGTGCCCGCTGCTGTGTGAGGCCGCCTCCCTCACGTCACGCTGAGGCCCTCATGCCGGTGAGTGGTGGTGCTGGTGCGTCACCCCATCAGCGCGCTGGCAGCACCACACCTGTCGTGGCCTGATTGTGCTGCCAGCGCCTACCACGCCCGCTGCAACCCTCCCTCCCTCCCTCCCTACCCCACACACTGGCACGCTGACACGCTGACAGCGCCCTACCCTCACCTACCCGCCTCCTCGCGCCGCCTCGCGCCTTCTTGCCACCGCCTGAGGCTGCTGGCGCCACCGCCTACCTCTCTGCCTGCGCCCATTCAGGTCAGCGTGCATATGCTGCTGCCCGGCCGCGCCCCCAGGCGTCGCCGCGTGCCTTCCCTCCCTGCAGTGCAGTGCAGGGGCGTGCCACCAGCAGCAGTCCCGCCGTTCACCTGCGCTCACCTCACTACTGGCGGCCTTGCGCTCAAGCGCAGCACTGGGCCTTGCGCTCTTCCTGCTGGTCGTGCTCCTTGCCTCTGCACCGACTTTGGCCCGTCCGCCCTGCTTACAAGTTGTAGGGGTCGCACCTGGTGCCGTATGCGCTGAGCAAAATGCTTTGATCTTCAGCTGCTTGTCTTCTGCCCAGCTGCCTGCCAGGTGCATTGCGGTACGTGACGTGCACACATAGCTGCATGCATGCACCATGCTTGACCTTGACCTCGCCCTTCGCACCAAGCGCGTTCTGGGGATGGAGCGCACATACTTCGGCTGCGTGTGGTTGAGCAGGCTAAGGGTATGGCAGGGTGCTGTCGCGGCTCAAGCACATGGTAGCCTGCTGGGGCACTCCCCAGATGAGGCCCTCACGCCTCGTATCCATGCGGTGCTGGCGTCCTGCATGGCGTACCTGGCACCTCGCTGCAACTGGAACAGTGCTGATCCAGCCCTCGTCGTGCCCTAGACAGTAGACATGCAACAGCTGTGCGCATGCCCTTGCTGGGCCTCGCAGCTGCGTAGGGCTTACGTGCAGCCATTGATGTTCCCCGCCGGTGAATGAGTCAACAGCTTCACGGCTGCCCCAACCTCTCTCCCACTCCCTCCGCCCCCCACGTCGCACCCTCACTCACCTGCCTCCCCCTCCGCCGCTTGTCGCCTGCCTGCCTGTCGCGCCCCCCTTCTGCCCCCCACCATCCTGCTGCGTTGCCCGCCGATGCTGCCGGCTCTCACGCATAACCTTCGATTGTGCTAGCGCAGCTCAGATTAATTTGTAGCTCTTGTTCGCTATCCAGCAGGCGGCCCATGCGGCCACCCAAAATTTCATCTTAGCTGCTCTGCTGCAAGGCCAAGGCTGCGCTGTGCACCACGTCAGTTGCGCTGCTGTTCGGCCTGCCTGGCACTGTTGACGCCCCCGCGCTGGGTGCGCTTGTCTCGCACCTTCCCTGCGCTCCCCTGCATGCGATACTCGCGGTACGCCCCATGTCCTGGATTGTCCTCTCAGCAGGTCACTAGCACCGGGGTCGTCATTCGGGTGCGCTGGCGTTTCCCCCCCGCCCCTTCCCCGCCGTTTCAGGTCTCATGGTAGTAAGCTGCACTTCATGCTACCCCTTTACTAACACTACTAACACTTTGTGCCATGCACCTTGTGAAGAAATGTGTTTCATTGCCACACTGCTCTTGTTGTCAGGCAGTCGGCCGCGCTCCTGCTGTCTGACCTTGCAGCTGCGAGCTCCACATCGCGAGCTCCGCGTACGGAGATGTTCAAGCTGAAGGCTTGAGCAGTCTGACCAGCAGCATGCCGGCTTTCAAATGCAGCATACCGCGTCAGTATTGCTGCTGTGTGAAGGTGCAGGTGCTCCTTGACGGCCCGCGACCGCAAGGCCTCGATTCTATTTCGTTTCATCGCGTGCTTTGGCTGTGCAAGAAGCAGTGGTGACAGGTGTGAGGAGTGGCAGCAAGCACCACTCGCTCACACTCCTCTGTGGTAACAGGCTCTTGCTTGCAAGCTCGCACATGCCAAAAAGCTCCAAATATCAGTGAGCAAGGCAGACCACGCAGAACACAAGCGCACTCCCCTGACATGGAGCTTCTGAGACGTTAAAAGAAGATATGACCTGTGCGGGCTGGGCAAACAACGCTTCGCGTCCCGTTCGCGTCTAGTCAAATCATTAAGCTCCTGAAGAGTGGTGGATGTGTGCTTTCAGGTAGGGTGGGAGCAGCCTCTATGCAACCGGCTTGCTGTTTCCTTGTTTGCTTTGATTGTATGTAGAATCATTGGCAACATAGCAGGTGCCAGGTTGTCAAGGGGAGTCTCCTGGCATCCTACCTACCAGCAGCAATTTCGTGGTGTTAGTCACAGTTGTCCCGGCCTATTGGCTCATGCAGCCGTGTCCTGAAGTACCTGTGTTGTGTGTATAAGGTCTGGACCATGTCTCGCCTGCTTTAAGCGCGACATCCTCACTCTTCCCCTGTAAGCCGACGGTTAGAACTACTTCTACCCTTGAGTTGGCACTTGCCGGTGGACGGTGGTTCTGATTTGGCAGACTGGACTCGTGTATATGACACTTGCGCACAATGCGCCGCGGAAGCGCACAAGTCAGTGTTAAGAGTTCAAGTCAAAAGTACGTGTACTGCTACTCGTTGGTTGCATCAGCTGATTCGGATGTGTGAGCTGGGTGTAGGTGTACGCGCCACTATAAAACCACCCGCAAACAGCAGTGCAATCGCTAACTTTACGACAATGTTGGCCACGGTCACAGTTTTGGCCTTGTTGGGCCTTTCGGCCCACGCTGTCTTGGCGAAATGCCCGCTTGGGGCTGATGGAGATGGCGAGTTTGGGGTATCCGTCATGCCTGCTGGGCACCCTCGTGGCCGCCGTTCGCTCCTGACTTACTCTCCTTTCGACGAGAAAGCCGTGCAAGCTTTGGACGTGACCGCCATCAAGGAAGACCTGAAAATCACGCTGAAAAAGTCGAAGCCATTTTGGCCTGCCGATACCGGCAACTATGGACCACTGATGGTGCGCCTGGCGTGGCACTGTGCAGGATCTTACAGGTAAGGCTGTGTGTTGCCCCAAGTGTCAGGATGCATTGCTTCAGTGCATTGAGCACAGACAACTTCGCTGGCGGTAGGTCAGTTGCTGCAGCCCTTGAGCACTGAACTGAGCACTCCTTGATCACTCCCCGTTGTTAGCGTTCTAAAACCTTGCAACCAGTCACGGCTTGCTTTGAACGTCCTCCACAGGACCTGGGACGGCCGAGGAGGGTGCGAAGGCGCCCGCCAGCGGTGAGCAGTAGTTTTGCTGAGGCTGAGTGCGTGAGCCCACCATTTCTCGCAGGCTGTAAGCACTTTGGCGAGTGAACGGGCCCTGTGCAAGGGGCTGCTGCGCGAACCAGAGGGCTTTGCTCTTCTGAAAGTCAACAACCCCATGTCTTACCTGGCTGCGGACACCTAGGCATGTGCCTTCGTAAGAGACTTAATGCCGCGCACTTTCATGCCACCGCTCGCGTCGTCATGCGCTGAGCGTGCAAAAGTGTTGTGTAACTTTTACGTGCAGGTTTGACCCAGAGCGCAGCTGGCCGGACAACGCCAACCTCGACAAGGCCCGCGCGCTGCTGTTCCCTATCAAGCAGAAGTACGGTAACGCACTCACGTGGGGCGACCTCATCGTGCTTGCCGGCACCACTGCCATCGAGTCCATGGGCGGGCCAGTGTTTGGATACTGCCTCGGCCGTGTGGATGACACTGACGGGACTGATAGCATGGAGTTGGGAACGTCCAGCATGGCATCTGCTGTGTCACCTTGTTCGGTGAATGGTGCTTGCACCGATCCGATGGGCGCGTCCACAATGGGCCTCATCTACGTCAACCCGGAGGGGCCTATGGGCAAGCCATCTCCGGAGGAGGCGGTGGCGGGCATCCGCAGCACCTTCGGCCGCATGGTGAGTTGACAGCGCTTGCTGCTGCTGGCGGCGATGGTGGCGGTGGTGGCGGTGGCGGTGGTGGTGGTGGTGGTGGCCACAAGGAATGCACATGCGCCCACGACCTCTGGCGGGGCACGGGGAGGGGAGAGACCCCACAGAACACAGGTCTCGGTGACGAGTGCTTGAAACCTTGCAAGTACGCTACATTGCAGTGCTCTGCATGTAATGAGCGGAGCACTACTTGCCGGCTATAGACCAGCACCAAGACGCTTCAATATGACTGCGAGGCGTTCAGAAAACGGGTGCATGTCTGTGGACCGCACTGTTGGTCCTGAACCAGTGCAGTTCAGGTCCCACATCGCATTGCAAGCCAAGCAATGTTTGTGTGTGCTGCAGGGCATGAACGACTCTGAGACGGTGGCGCTCATTGGCGGCGGGCACGCATTCGGCAAGACGCACGGTGAGTGGTGGGGGTCACATTTAAGACTGTGTGGTCTGGACACTCACTCAGCAGGTGTGATGATGCACACGCATGTCTGTGTCCCCAATCTCCACAAGCCCCTCACCGGCTTCCCCTTGACCTTGACCTGCTGCTGCCACTACGGTTGCTGCCTGGCATTTTCCACATGCATGCGTGCCGAGATGCCGACCAAACGTTCCTGTTACTTGACCTACTTGTGCCGCGGCATCGTGATGCGTCGTTGTACGGTGATGCGTGACACAACACGTATTGTGATGCACTGCAATGTACGGTATGTAATCATGCATGTGGTGTATGCGTGTTGTGTGTGGGGCTGCAGGTGCGTGCCCCACGGGCCCCGGCCCTAGCCCAAGCGAGGATCCCACCAACCCCTGGCCCGGCACATGCGGCAACGGCACGCTCAAGGGCAAGGGTGCCAACGCCTTCACCAGCGGCTTTGAGGGCCCCTGGAGCACTACGCCCACCGTCTGGAGCAACGAGTACTTCAACAACTTGCTGGATTACGACTGGGCGGTACACATCGGCCCCGGCGGTCGCAACCAGTGGAAGCCGCTCAACAAGAGCCCCAACGACACCACCCCGCTGCCGGGCATCATGATGCTCACCACCGACATTGCACTGCTGAAGGACCCCGCATACTTGCAGCTGGTGAAGCTCTACGCAACTGATCTCGAGGCGCTTGAAGTCGCGTTTGGCCACGCATGGTAAGCGAGTGGGTGGAGGTGGTGGCGGGGAACGCTGCACTTGGAATGATAACTTGCATGAGATACGTCAGACGGACGGCAGATGTATGGTATATTAGCGTCACAGTCAACAGCAGTGCAATACACCGCAGATCATATGCTGCATGATCACATGCCATGTGTGTTTGGACAGCTTGCTAAGTGTATGATGGGATCGGTCCAGCCGCGTCAGCCCTGACTGCCCGGGTGCAATCGGTGGCTGCTGTGTCACACCAGCAGCCATCACCACACCTCATCTCCTACGGCTGCTGCGTGCAAGGCCGGCCGGGCAGCAGCCAAGGCACAAGACACAACAGCGGCAGGCCTGGAGGTGTCGAGGGGGATGCCGCATCCGCCTTGATGCTCTGGCTGCACGCATGATGACCATGCCGGCTGCTGCTTTAGCTGCTGCATGCTGGCCTGCCCTGTCGCACTCTCAGGTACAAGCTCATGACGCGTGACATGGGCCCTTACAGCCGCTGCCTAAAGAAGGAGGGCCTGCCGCCCCCGCAGCCCTTCCAGTACCCACTGCCCCCGCCGCCCGCCAAGCAGCCCAACTGGAAGCGTGTCCGCGGCGACGTTGAGGATGCGCTGACCAAGGCCAGCAGCGCTGCCGCGCCCGACTATGACACCAACGCCAAGCCCACATACGCCGCGCAGTTTGCGTCTCTGGCGTGGCGCTGCGCCGCTACGTTCCGCCACACTGACTTCAGCGGCGGCTGCAACGGCGCCAAGATCCGCTTCGCGCCACAGCAGGACTGGTGGGTGATGACTGATGAGTGGTGCTTGGAGTGGGAGTGTGGGTGTGTATGCATGGTGGTGGGGGTGGTGGAGGTGGAGTTGATGGGGGAGGGGGGCAGCATGTGCTTGCTGCCCGGGGGCCTTGCAAGGGTGCCCAGTGCAAACGCATTTAGCCATAGGACCGTGGCAGATGCCATTGAGACCTGGCAGCAGCACAACCGTGCCTGCATGCTGCTGCCCGCCTGTTCCGGCATGGCACTGCTATGTACCTAGCTTTATCACAGTGGCTTGTCATGCTCTGAAAGCACGCCCAAACACGTACAAGGCCATATTGGATTCCTATTGGCAGGGTACAATAATTACTTGATTTGCCTCATCACCACCTCTGCCCATCTTGCCTGCAGGCCCGTCAATGCTGGCCTCGACAAGGTGCTGGCGGTTCTGGAGCCAATCAAATCCAAGTACGGCAGCTCTCTCACGTACGCCGACCTCATCGTGCTGGCGGGCAACGTGGCTATTGAAAAGTCCAGCGGCAACAAGATGACATTCTGCCCCGGCCGTTCTGATGCGCTGGATGGCTCCGGCTCTGACCACCTAGGCCCCCGCAACTACAGCAACGTGCTCATTGCCGTGCGTGACAGCGCCAAGGTGATGGGCCTGACCAACCGGGAGGCGGTGGCGCTGGCGGGCCGGCCGCGCAGCCCCGCCCTGGCTCGCCTGCATGGCTACAGCGGGTCATGGTCGCCTGCTGCGCGCTTCAGCAACGTATACTTCAAGTACCTCATCAACGAGGAGTTTGACGCCACCACCTCGGCTGCCGGCCAGGCTGAGTACAAGGCTGCCGGCAAGGACGTGTGGATGACCCCGGGTGACATGGTGCTGCGCTGGGATGCCGAGTACCTGGCCATCACGCAGGAGTATGCGGCTGACGGCGCCGCCTGGCGCGCTGAGTTCGCCAAGGCCTGGACCAAGCTCATGAATGCAGACCGCTTTCATGGACCGATGAAGAGCGCGTGCGCCTGAGCGTGCTCCCAGGCAGCCTGCCAGCCGGCAAGCAGGGAGGCGGTGGAAGCCTGCATAGCGTGGATTCGCAATCCGCCAGGCGGAGCCAGCACGCCGCTGCATGATGCTAGGATTGCCACATAAGCAATGTTGTCAAGCCGCTCATCTCTTTGCTCTTCAGGCCTCTGCGTGAAACAGCTGGTCCCCCCTTTGCCAACACACATTCCAACATTTGTGCCATTTTGGGCCGCTGTTCCTCCCGGTTGGGGTGGGGGTGTGCCAGGCACGGTGAGTAGGTAGGTAGGTAAGTAGGTGCGCATCGGCCCTGCAGGCGGCTTCTGTTTGACACCGCTTGGACACATGCAGGCTGCGCATGTATCACCTCATGCAGGCCAGGAACCTGCGTGTGTGCATCAAAGCGTGCTGCAACAGCAACGCTCACACAAGTTGCGTTTTGGCACGTTTGAACTTTCTAAATATATCCTTCATCATGGCTTACCTGTTGCTTGGCTGGCCGTACAACTGCTTTTGCCATAATTATCAAAGCAGGAAATCCCCAGGTCGCACCATTTCCTTGCATCAACCAACCCTCATGAGATGCAGACGCATAATGCGTCCCTCTCAGCCCTCTCAGCAGTAGGTATGCGCATATCTTACATCGTCAAGGCATACCTGCGAATAACAACCAGACTGCAGCTATTTCGGGCTCAAGTTCGGGCTCAGGTGGCTCTTAAGTGCCCAGCTTCATTGCAGCTTGCAACACACATTTGTGCATGCACCACCTGTGCATACCTTTCTTCGCATGTTTTTGTTCTAGTCAGTGCCGCTTATAACCCCGCGCATATGGCCTGCTACTGTGCTGGTGTGTCCCATGACTCCCTCATCCAATCCCGTAATCCTGTACCGAGGCGCCTGGGCCGCGCTGGGCTCGTTCGCCACATGTGCTGCCACCATTGCAGCCGCCGCTGCAGTGACGGCACCTCTGGTTTATCTCCTGGTCCAAACAATCGGCATGCTGCTGCAACTGCTGCAACATGGATGCCATGCCACACTGAACTTTGCAAAACTTGAAAACTGAGGTGAGGTTCGCTTTTGCTGCCCACATGCCGATTGCGCGCTTGTCAAGTGCTCATCGCAACGCATGTGCCTCATCACAGCGCTGCGGTCTACTTCTGTGCACCCCATTTACCCACTGGGGCCACCACGCAGACCAAGCAGTGTGGCTGTCCCGCTTCAGCCTTGTCCGCACAGGCTGCATGCAGCTCCTCTGCAGGTTGAGGTTTGCCAGGGAAGGGCTGCTGGCCCTGCCCCTGCCTGCTCGGTTGTGCTGCTGTTCACCCAGGGCATCACCGCACCGCGCGTGCCTGTGCGTGGCCTGCTGACGTGTCTTGGCCTGGCGGCCTTGGCATTGCTGTGGTGGGCATGTGGGCGGTTGCATCAAGGATCTTGGGGTGCACGAATGTGTCTACCGTGCCTGTCTACTGGTCAGATACCTTGACTGCTCAGCGTCACCACCATGGCGCTTGTCCCCATTGATGCGCATCATGCATCTGGGCAGGAGTAGCTGGTGCCACCTACCAGCTTGACTCGTGAGCACCGGCAGCACAGCGCACAAGCATGTGATGGGCGCGTGCATGCATGAGGCAGGCGGCGGCATCGCCTTGCTGGTGGTGGTGAGGCAGCTGCGGGTGGAGGGAGAGTGCTGCGCTGCCGGCAGCCGTACGCCTACCTGCTGCGCTGCCAGCACCAAAACAGGCGGTAGGTGCTTGTGCATACCGGTCGGGGGCCACTGAGTGCGCCATGGGGAGCCACGCAGCCAGCGGCTGGACGCCCAACAAGCGGGCAGCCCAGCAGTGACCCCGCATTGCTCATAGCAGGTTCATGCAGTGGTGGGAGGTGCCGGGCTAGTGATCCTAGGAGGCTGGACAGTACATTCACTGCATTGGTTGATTGCCAGGGCTGGGGAAAGCGAAGCCGCCGTACAGCATGGTCAAACCGTGCTCAGGAAGGTTTGCAATTCAAGGTGACCACACACTGTCCACCCAGATGCACTGCGGATGGACCACCGGCAACCAATCCATCCACTGCAGTAGTGGCCTGCAAGGCCACTGAATGCAAGTGCATCGATTCAATAATATTCAGCCAGTACAGCTTCACGGCAAATAAGATTTTGCATACACACCATCACCAAGCATGTCACGCCACCGACAGACTCCGCTGCAGAGAGTCGGCAATGTCAAGCACGGGCCACAGAGACTGGACTGGACGCTGCAGTACGGTACATCACTGTACATGGGATATGATCAAAGCCAATGTGATGGTGCTCTCGCATCCCCTCGTTCTGGACCCCATACATATTGACCAAGCCATCCCAGTGTGCTGTGCTGTGCCGTGCCGTGCTGTGCTGGCGCAACACGTAATCATGCAATTGGTGATGTCTGATGCCGCTGCCGTGATTGAGCGCCAACGGCTTGGTGCATCTTCAACGGACGCGTGGCGCTATCATGTATGCACATGGTCATGGCTGGTCGCACACCACACCGCACCGCAGCACAGCACAGCCAGGTCAGCCAGCGGCGGGTGCGTGACCTGGGTGAGTGAGCCCACAGTGTGCCCTCAGTATGTGGTGATCCGCGTACTGTAGTCATGCGGCCGCTGCTCACGGCCTGCTCCCAGCCAACCCCCACATTCAAGTGTCGTGAGCTACCAACTGCCTGCCGTACGCTCTGGTAGCGTATAGGTAGCGGCATGCTGCCCTGCCAGGACACCAGCGACAACGGTCGGTCATGGTTGTGACACAACTCAGTTGGTGCATGCTTTATTCGTTCAGCGCACCAGGGTGAAATGCCTCACCCTCACCTGCAGGGCCGTGCAGTGCAGTGCAGTGGTCTGGCAGACGACTCTCGCTGCGTGGGCACAGCCTAGTCGGTGAGCTGGACGGTGAGTCAGCGCGGCTTAGCGCGTGGGCCTGAAGCGCGCATGTGCAGTGGGCGTGTGTACCTGCAGTGCGGCTGTGGCGGTGTGCCTGTGCTGTGCTACGCTGTGTGCACGCACGGGCCCCCCCTTCCACTCGCGACTCCTCCACACCGCACCACACCGACACACCACAACCCACCACAACATGCATACATATGACGTAGATAGCATACACGATCAGGCGCAGGCGCTCGTGGCGGGGCCTGCGAAGCGGTCCGCGTTCATCAGCTGCGTCCAGGCCGCCGCAAACTCAGCGCGGAAGGCGGCGGGGTCCGCCAGGTACTCCTGCGCGATGGCCAGGTAGTCAGGCTCCCAGCGCACCACAAGGTCCTCCGGGGTCATCCACACGTCAGCCTTGCCGGCGGCCTTGAACTCCTCCAGCCCGGCCGCTGACGTGGCGGCCTCCCACTGCTCGTCCAGCAGCAGGCGGTAGTACTGCGTGGTGAGGCGCGGCGCCGCGGACCACGACCCGCTGTAGCCCTGCAGGCGCGCCAGGGCGGGGCTGCGCGGCCGCGCCGCGAGCGCCACCGCCGCGCGCTTGCTGATGCCCATCACCTTGGCGCTGTCCTTGACTGCGATCAGCACGCTGGAGTAGTTGCGGGGGCCCAGGTCGTCGCTGCCGGCGCCATCCAGCGCGTCTGAGCGGCCGGGGCACAGCGCCAGCGGGGTGGATCCCAGCTCCTCCAGCGCCACGTTGCCTGCCAGCACGATGAGGTCGGCGTACGTGAGAGAGCTGCCGTACTTGGCCTTGATTGGCTCCAGAACCGCTAGCACCTTGCCGAGACCAGCGTTGACGGGCCTGCAGGCAACATGGTGGAGGGAGTTGTACATGGCAGGTCACAGCTTGGATCGTCCTTGCAACATGCCACAAAACCAAGCATATGAAGGGGTACGCCCGCCACACCGCATGCGCCCACCCTGTCCTGCAGCATTTTGATCTTGCTTATTGTTCAGTTTGAGCGTTCCAGCCGAGGATGACACTCCCCTCTAGGTGCACACGCCAATGCCGGCATTCGCCCGCATTGTTGCCTGCCGCTACCCACCCACCTCCCACCCCCACCATCATACACACAACCCCGCTCCACACACCATCCACTCATCACCCACCAGTCCTTCTGTGGTGCAAAGCGTATCTTGGCGCCGTTGCAGCCGCCGCTGTAGTCAGTGTGGCGGAACGTAGCGGCGCAGCGCCACGCCAGAGACGCAAACTGCGCGGCGTAGGTGGGCTTGCCCCCCACCATGTCGGGGTCCATCGCACCCTCCGCCTGCGCCGCCTCTGCGCTGCCGCAGTACAGCGCGGCCTTGATGTCCTGCGTGACGGCTGACCAGTCAGGGTGGTGGGCTGGCGGCGGGGGCAGGGGGTACTGGAAAGGCTGCGGGGGCGGCAGGCGCTTGTTCTTCAGGCAGCGCTCGTACGGACCCATGTCACGCGTCGTCAGCTTGTACCTGACGCATGCCAGCACCACACAAGCACAACGCGGTTGCCGGTGTGCATACCGAATGTGAGTGACACGACACTGCCATCCCTACCCCACCCCTACCCAAGACCATAGCACACCCCGCTGGGGGTATGCAGCATCACCACCACCACCACCACCACCACCGCCGCCACTGCCGCCACAAGCTGTGCACCATGTGGTGCATGCGACGCCAGGGCGGCCGGTGGGGGCTGCATGCACAGCAGGATGGCGGCACTGCATGGACAGTTCTTCCCATCCATGCAGGGTAACATTGGAGTGGGGTTCAGCTTATGACTTAACGGTACACACGACCTTGACATCGGCAGCGCTAGCAGGTGCAAGGCCCCAGTTCGCAACACACAGGCGCCATACCGCCAGCCACCACGCTGGTGTGAGCCGCTGTAGCGTTGTGGAACACGCATGCCGTGGCTGCCACACACCAGCCAGCCACGTGGGCCACAGCATCCCCTCCTTGAGCATCCGCCCTCCCCCCACCCCAGCCCCCAACCCCCACCAACGCAGCAGCGCGCACATCCCACCGCTGTCGCAACGCACCACGCGTGGCTGAATGCGATGTCAAGCGCCTCCTGATCAGCGGCGAACAGCTGCACCAGCTTGAGGTACTCAGGGTCCTTTAGCAGGGCGACGTCCGTCGTCATCATGATGATGCGGGGCAGCTCCTCCGCTTTGTTCCGGCCGCGCTTGTGCACGGGCCGCCACTGGTGCGCGCCGCCGGGGCCCTTGTACACCTCCCAGTCGTAGTTGAGCAGGTTCTCAAAGTAGTCGTTGCCCCACTGAGTGGGGTTATCAGTCCAGGGGCCCTCGATGCCGCTGGTGAAGGCGTTTGGGCCCTTGCCCTTGAGCGGCCCCTCACCGCATGTGCCGGGCCAGGGGTTGGTGGGATCCTCGCTGGGTTTAGGGCCCGGGCCCGTGGGGCACGCGCCTGCACAAGCAAGCAAACGAACTCAGCAAGCGGTCACGCCAGCAGCAGCTGCAGCAGCCAGGTGCATGCAGTGGTGGCGGGCAGAGGGACTGTTCACGGGGAGAAGGCAGGTGAGGGCAGGCCACGCATGCCACGCAGATGGATTACATTTGGGCTAAGCACTGCCGAGCAATCACCGCTGGACCAAGCAAAGGAGTGAGTGTATTGTGCAAGTGAGCACGTGGCATTCACAGTGCTTCCCTTGCACACACGCATTGACTTGGCTGCCGCACAGGGTGTTTGGTGTGGCGTGGTGTGATGGACGTATCAGGAGGGGGGAGGCAGGGCCGAGGCAGGGTGCGCCGCACGCTCACCATGCGTCTTGCCGAATGCATGTCCACCACCAATCAGCGCCACCGTCTCAGAGTCGTTCATGCCCTGCAGCACACACATGCAGGCAGGCATGCATGCTGTGAGCCTGGTCCAGAGCGCAGACACGCCAAGCCAAGCAACGGCCTCTGTGCATGTTGCGACCCCTCAGTTTCGAGGCCTGAGCGTGACTACGAGTGTATTTGGCGCTGCCTGTAGCTGCTGAAGCTGCCAGCTGAGTCTCGGGCCTCACCTGACCCTGCATAGCCCTGCCACTGCCGCGCACCCAACCCCAGCACCGCCCACCAGCCACACATGCGAAACGCAAGCAGGTGGTCAGCCCCTAGCCCGAGGAGGACTGAGTGTCAGGCCCAAGCAGCTGACATGCCACTCTGATGAGGCAGTAAAGTCATGCATGCTGCTGACACTGCAACCCAGACTCACCATGCGGGCGAAGGTGCTGCGGATGCCCGCCACCGCCTCGTCCGGCAGCGGCTTGCCCATAGGCCCCTCCGGGTTGACGTAAATGAGGCTCATCGTGGTGGCGCCCATTGGGTCAGTACAAGCACCGTTCACCGAGCAGGGCGCCACTTCCTCCGCCTCCTTGGAGGGGCCTAGCTCCAGGGAGGCGCTGCCGTCCATGTCGTCCACCTTGCCCAGGCAGTAGCCCAGCACCGGCCCGCCCATGGACTCGATCGCCGCGGTGCCGCCGAGGATGGTGAGGTCGCCCCAGCTCAGCTTGGCGCCGTACTTCTGCTTGACGGGCCAGAGCAGCGCGCGGGCCTTGTCCAGGTTGGTGTTGTCGTCCCAGCTGCGCTCAGGGTCAAACCTGCGGGCGTGCATGCATGTGCACGCGTCAGCTTGCACAGACCGGCGGGACACGAGTAATTGAGCAAGCGTCGTCTGGGTGTGCACAGCAGCTAAGACGCCCAACCACGTGGGTGTGCGTGCGTGTGGACTCGGGCCAGGCAGGTATGAAGCAGCACAGCAGTATAGGAAAGGTTGTTGGGCCGATCTCATCATGCATGTAGTGGAACACTCCGGAACCACTCGATCTGCGCTGCAATGCACGCACCTCTGGCGGCCGCCCTCACACCCACCGCGGCCGTCCCACAACCTGCGCGACAGGCAAGTAAGTCTCCATCACGACCCGGTGGGCCAAAACCTTGTGCTGAACGGTGCAGGTGCATAATCACGGCCACTTTCAAGCACCGGCAGTTGGTCAGCAGTAGGATAAATTGTACACACGGCCTGTGTGAAGTTGACCCTAAGAGTGCGGGACAAGCAAAAGGAAGCTAGGTGATCTAAGATATGCATACGATACACTGTGCAACTGGATCCCCGCAGTGCGACACGCAGTGCGGCCTGGCTAACCTGTAAGAACCAGAGCAGTGCCATGCCTGCCGGATGAGCAGTGGGCCGTAGTTGCCGTAGTCAGCAGGCCACCAGTCTTGAGACTTGGTGAGCAGGGCTTTGATATCCGTCAGCACCGCATCCAAGTCCAGCGGCTCAGCGTCGTCTACCGCCCTGCCCAGCTCCACCTCCATGCCCTCCAACGCAGTGGACTCCACTGCCGCAAACAGAGCCCGCGCGGAGTGACCGAGCTCCGATTCCACACGATAGGGGCACCCAGCTCGAGCCAGACCCGACAGGCTCAGCACTACAACAAGCGTCAGCCACGAAACCAAGACCGTCATTACGGAGCACTTTCACCAAGTGCGCAAGGAGTGATGATTCCCGATATGCACGGGAGGGGCAGTGGTTACTTGAGCTGGTATCTGCCAAGGTTTGTTTTTGGTTGGGGCCACACCAACCGCCCTTATGTAGCACCGGATTCTCAAAGCGTGATCGATTACAGTCACCACATGGAAGTACGCAAATCCAACAGTCCAAAAGACTTGGTGGCAAAACATCACACCATCAAATGGTCTTGATACCTTGCGTTTATCTGAGAGTACATATTGTCTGGCACGTCCCCTGTCTTTATCACACCTTGCGGGCAAGTTGCCGGTTTGATGCGCACAATTGGTTCCGTACACGATTGCGGAGCGCGCCTGTCCCAAGCTATGTGCAAGAGGTTGCGGTCTGGATCAATTATCATTTCAGGCAGGTTGTTAGCTTCCCTGTGCAGCTTGCCTGTTGCGCAGTGCACTGGACGGATACCACGATTCAGCGCCCGTAACCAATAGGTCAGCCTGCCTTCACAGGGCATGCAAGCAGTGCACCATGTGACACAAGCCCCAACTCTACGTCTCAGCCCCGTCCTGGGTTTGATACCGCTGGTGCTGCCTTAATTTAGCACAAATGCCATGGGCGTGCGGCCAGGCCTACGCCCCAGGTACCGGCGACGGCACCAGCGCTCGTTGTGCGTGGCGAATACTGTCAGTTGCCTGTGGTGAGTGCATGGGCTATCCGTTGAGGCACCTGCACATACGATATTTGCGCCTCATGTTGTCGCATGTTACCCCCAGCAGTGCAGGAGCCACGGTGTGTGCTTGATCGCTCGGCCGGTGGGTGCAGCGCTGCTGCTCGGGTTCAAGTTCGCCCGTAATGTGCCTGCTGCTGCTGCTGCTGCTGCTTGCCCTTGCCCAACATCCACACCATGTGCACACTGTGCTGCATAGTCACGGACACACCGTTACATAGGCCACCATCAGGGGTGTATATAGGGGAGCCCCCAAAACCTCCACGTGCAAATGCACAAGCACACCTATCCAGGCCATTTCCAGCGCAAAGCATACATACCTCCTGCTGGCCTCTCCCTTCCGCGAACGCAACCCATCCCAACATTGCCATCCATACGCAACTCAGTCCCCATGGCCGGATGCATGGCGCAGCACTCAAGGCGTGCTACACATGCATCAAATGATCAAAACATGCATCCAAAACATATATATGAGTCCGTGCACAGCATCAACACACGCACCACCGCAACACTTCTGCTGGATCGAACTGCTGCAGTGCATTTAACTCGCCACACACATGTGCATGAGGTGCAGGATGGTGAGCGCTTGCTTAGGTAAGGCAGATTCCTACTACTACTACTACTTCTGCTTGCCGATGTGAAGGCGGCTGTGGGTGGCGCATACGTATGTAAATTAAGCGGGTCACCATCACCACCATGCGCCCGGAGCATGACGAGCAACAGCAACTAGCTTCGCCAGCAGCCAGCATCAACCTGTTGGTTCAGCATAGCAACCCAACGCACCACAGTGATGCATATTCGTGCATACTTATGTATCAATGAATGCATACGTGTGCACGATGCACACTAAGCCTAATATACCAGGAGGGGTATTGTTGCACATTCAATACTTGCGCGTTAACCTCCCCAGGACCTGCTTAGTGGCACCTCCACTGTCCGGAACAATTATGTACAGCTCCAACTTTATGCACGCAGGGGAGAATCTGTTTGCTGTATGCCACACAGCACAGCAGTACCCATGATGCCTAGGAGTCCACAGCGAAAACATCAGCAATACCTACACCAGGGGACATGGCGCTCAGCATGTGGTTTTGCAACCTCCCTGCTTGCCGGCTGGCAGGCTGCCCGGGTGCACGCTCAGGCGCATGCGCTTTTGACCGGTCCGCTGAAGCGGTCTGCGTTCATGAGCTTGGTCCAGGCCTTGGCGAACTCAGCGCGCCAGGCGGCACCGTCAGCCGCATACTCCTGCGTGATGGCCAGGTACTCGGCATCCCAGCGCAGCACCATGTCACCCGGGGTCATCCACACGTCCTTGCCGGCAGCCTTGTACTCGGCCTGGCCGGCAGCCGAGGTGGTGGCGTCAAACTCCTCGTTGATGAGGTACTTGAAGTATACGTTGCTGAAGCGCGCAGCAGGCGACCATGACCCGCTGTAGCCATGCAGGCGAGCCAGGGCGGGGCTGCGCGGCCGCGCCGCGAGCGCCACCGCCTCCCGGTTGGTCAGGCCCATCACCTTGGCGCTATCACGCACGGCAATGAGCACATTGCTGTAGTTGCGGGGGCCTAGGTGGTCAGAGCCGGAGCCATCCAGCGCGTCTGAGCGGCCAGGGCAGAAGGTCATCTTGTTGCCGCCGGAATTTTCAATAGCCACATTGCCCGCCAGCACGATGAGGTCTGCGTACGTGAGAGAGCTGCCGTACTTGGACTTGATTGGCTCCAGAACCGCTAGCACCTTGTTGAGACCAGCGTTGACGGGCCTGCAGGCAAAACGGGCAGAGGTGGCCATGAAGCAACTGTATCCTGGCCCTCAGCTGAACAGGGATCCCAGTATGGCTTGTACTTGTGTCAGCGTGCTTTCAGAGCAGCATGATAAGCTGCTGCAGATAAGGCAGGCTGCTAGGTATGTACAGGAGCAACGTGGCAGCAGCATGCAAG
>BDDA01000143.1:49066-59471 GCA_001662385.1 Chlamydomonas asymmetrica | reverse complement strand
ACCCATCCCGTCGCCCATCATACACCCCTACCACTCCCACCTCCCCCCACCACCACCATGCATACACACCCACACTCCCGCTCCCCACACCAGCCACTCATCACCCACCAGTCCTTCTGTGGTGCAAAGCGGATCTTGGCGCCGTTGCAGCCGCCGCGGAAGTCAGTGTGGCGGAACGTAGCGGCGCAGCGCCACGCCAGAGACGCAAACTGTGCAGCATACGTGGGCTTGGCGTTGGTGTCATGGTCGGGCGCGGCAGCACTCCTGGCCTTGGTCAACGCATCTTCAACGTCGGCGCGAACACGCTTCCAGTTGGGCTGCTTGGCGGGCGGCGGGGGCAGTGGGTACTGGAAGGGCTGCGGGGGCGGCAGGCCCTCCTTCTTGAGGCAGCGGCTGTAAGGGCCCATGTCACGCGTCATGAGCTTGTACCTGATAGTGCAGCAGGGCAGGCCAGCATGCAGAATTAGCCGGCATTGCCATTATGCAGGGGCATTGAATCAGGTTTAAGAAGGAATCAACACTAGCAGCAGCAGCAGCAGCGGAGACCTGGGCACCAAAGCTGGTTCTGTCCATGGACGGGTTCTACATGCACACATGGCGCTGTGCCTGCCTTATCGCACGGCAATTACGTACGTGCTCTGCATGTGCACGTAGATATGTGCCATGATGCCAGGTTGCCGCATGCATACCTTGCTAATCCTGACACGTGCATGGCAGAGGTGCATGGGCGCTGAGCAACACCACACATGCTGACAAGTACAGCAGCAGCAGGAACAGAGCGGGAGAAGCAATCAGCTGCAACATGATGTTGCATGCTCAGCACCACCAGGAGACCAGAGCGTCTGCCAGCGTCACGACAGCGTGATGCAGCAGGGCATACAGGCATGCTGCAGTGATAGCGCAAGCGGCAGGCGCCCAAGATGCACAAGCCAAGGCAGGCGGGCTAGGGAGGGATTGAACCACAAGCTGCCCCAAGGTTGTGGGGGCAGCTGCACCCACCACGCAGCGCCGAAGGCCTTTGTAAGAGCATCCAGGTCAGTTGCGTAGAGCTTCACCAGCTGCAGGTATGCGGGGTCCTTGAGCAGCGCAATGTCGGTGGTGAGCATCATGATGCCCGGCAGCGGGGTGGTGTCGTTGGGGCTCTTGTTGAGCGGCCTCCACTGGTTGTGGCCGCCGGGGCCGATGTACACTGCCCAGTCGTAATCCAGTAAGTTGTTGAAGTACTCGTTGCTCCAGACAGTGGGCGTAGTGCTCCAGGGGCCCTCAAAGCCGCTGGTGAAGGCATTTGGGCCCTTGCCCTTGAGCGTGCCGTTGCCGCATGTGCCGGGCCAGGGGTTGGTGGGGTCTGCACTGGGCCTGGGCCCGGCGCCTGTGGGGCATGCGCCTGCGACGCCATTGGGCAGCGCGCACATCCATGAACGGACCATATGTCGCACCACCACACATGTCAGGGCCTGAGCGAAGCTCAGACCAGCCATGCGTCAGGGCTGCAAGGTTCCCCGCCCCTCCCCACACATTACATGCACGCACAACACAACGGCAGAACTTCCCTGCACACGCCGTGCACATTGCACATACAAACACCACCAGGCTTCCTGCCTGTATCATACACTCATACCGCCACTCACACCCACCATGCGTCTTGCCGAACGCGTGCCCGCCGCCGATCAGCGCCACCGTCTCAGAGTCGTTCATGCCCTGCAGCGTGCAGCAGGTGTGAAACGCGGGTGCGAGCAGAGGGTGTGTGTGTGTGGCAGCCAGGAGCAGTGAGCGTGTGATGCCAATGTGCCATATGCATGCATGCGGCCAGGACGCGCGTGCAACAGTACAGATGAGAGAGGCCACTGCACATTCGTTGGTCAGCAGTCTTCCACCATGAACCCTCATGGACAATAGCATTAATGCGTGGACAAGTGGTGTGAGCATGCCGCGGCAGCGGGAAGCTGCATGCATGTGCGCCCATGCGTGGCGGCGACACATGCGCTTAAGGTTACGGACGCGCGCACACCAACACGCAACGCTGAGAATTGTGCTTTCCTTTGGCCTATCAGCTCACCATGCGATCAAACGTGCTGCGGATGCCTGCCACAGCTCCCTCAGGGATGGACTTGCCCAGCGGTCCCTCGGGGTTGACGTAGATGAGGCCCATCGTGGTGGCGCCCATTGTTTCGGTGCAAGCACCATTCACCGAACAAGGCGACACAGCAGACGACATGTTGAACGTTCCCAACTCGATGCTGTCGGTTCCGTCAGCGTCATCCACGCGGCCGAGGCAGTATCCAAACACTGGCCCGCCCATGGACTCGATGGCAGTGGTGCCGGCAAGCACGATGAGGTCGCCCCACGTGAGTGCGTCACCATACTTCTGCTTGATAGGGAACAGCAGTGTACGGGCCTTGTCCAGGTTGGTGTTGTCATCCCAGCTGCGTTCGGGCTCAAACCTGCAGGCGCGTATGAGCCAAACGAAACCGCTTTGCAGCCTAGCAGCCACAGACAGTGGGGTCTGAGGCTGCAGCCTTAATTATTTGCTGAAACTGGCAACAAGGTCGGGTTCAAGAGTTGGGCAGGTGGTTTGGTTGGAGGGTAACCACGTGGCGCAGCAGCTGCTGCCTGACTGACCCCACCACGCACGTACTCACCTCTGGCGACCTCCCTCACAGCCACCACGTCCGTCCCACAACCTGGACACAGAATTACATGATAAGACCACCATCGCAGCAGTCGTGGACTAAGACGATAACGAGGGCAACTTTCTCGTTGGTGGGCTGCCGCCACCTCCGTCTGTCACAGCTGACATGTGACCCAAATGGCCTGGCATGCGCACACAGACCAAACCAGACCCAGCAAGAAGCGATGCAAGTAGACAATAAATTCTTTGCCATATCCCTGGCTGCCCCTCACCTGTAGCTGCCTGCGCAGTGCCACGCCAGGCGAATCATTAATGGCCCGTAGTTTTGGAAATCAGCTGGCCAAAAGTCCTTGGACTGCTTGTAGAGGGCCTTGAGGTCGGCACGAACCGTATCAATATCCAGAGCCTGAACAGCCTGAACGTCAAAGGGTGCGGCAGCAAGGAGAGACCTGTGGCTGCCACTGACGCGCGGTGCCTCCTCGGTCCTCAACCAGCCTACTGCTGCGTCATGGTGAAATGGGCAGGCGGCCAGGGCTCCACCCCAGGTCAGCGCCAGAGCCAGAGCCAGAGCCAGGAGAGAGTGCTTCAACATAGTGCTGCTGATGAGTGTCTGGATACCTGGAGGCCGGGTTGAGGGTTTTTATGCCGACAGCTTCGATCGCATCGGTCCACGACCCTTAAACTGACACCTGGAAGCCGCTGCGGGTTTGCATCGCGAACTCGCTGCCACTGTGCGCGTGACGCTTCAGTTCGCGCGTGACTAGCGCGGATGCTTGCCCGGGCGCTTTTCCGTAGTCCCTTGGCGCAGCACATATTTGCACGAGCCGTCCTTGTATTGTGAATAATGGTCAAGTTATTTGTCAAGAGGCCTGTCATCGTCATCGTTCTCGTAAACGTCAGCAATATTACCACACTCTCAGATGAAGTATTGAAGCCATCTGCTCTGTGTGGGAATATAAGCCTGCCTGGTATGGCGCACGGCTTAGCCAGCTTACATACCTCCGCAGCCGTCTGCGTACTGACTGTGGCAGGTTGACGACGTTGTCTTTTGATCAGACTTGAAATAATTATCTGTCATTGCAAACCTCCCACTTGCAAGGGCTGCCTGCTGGCTTGAACCAGTGCCATCGTTATAGCGGTTGGATGTACACAGCCCTGCGGCCTCACCGTGTAGCACTGGGTCGCACCGACAAACGGGCCTTGGTCTGAGAGGTTGTTCACATCAGGTACAACAAACATCAGCCCAACAACCCAGCACCCAAATCACTACATGGGACGATGCTCAGGTTGGGAACCCAGCCTGCTTGTGGCCACGCGTTAGTGAGGAGCAGCTCTGTTTGCAAGCATAATAGTACGAAGTTAGCCCAGAAAGGAAGAGGTACTGGCGGATGACGGGCGCTTCTCATCTGAGTGGCGCGCTGGCAGTGAAAACGCTACCTGCGCGGAATATGGTTGAAGCCGCTACTTGTCGTATGCCACATGCACGCGTGACACACGGCTAGAGTCTCCAGTTTCAGGCTAGCTGCAGCTCTGGTTCTGGTTCTGGTTGGAACTGGACCTGTACAGTTGATCATGCTGCAGCGGTGCGGAGCCACGACGACAACAACCCAGTCCAAGTGAAGTACAGGCATGACTGCTAGACCTGCTCATAAGCTGTACTGTTTAGGCTTGTCCTCATGACATCCCGATTACCTATGCACGTCATTGTTTGGCATTTGGCATACCTGCTTGTACGCCGTCCAAACCACACCTTGAGGGCACAGCGGAGGGATGACAGGCCCGGTTCACGTTTCGATAAGAAGTTTCCAGCATTCTCGGTGTTGCTGCTGGCTGCTTCTTGTTGTGAGCCAGCAAGGATAGAGCGCAGTGACAGTGGTTGGGACACTATGTCAGACTGGGGCCAGCTATTAGTGGTGCAAAACGCGAAATGAGGAGCCGATCAGGAGTCCCTACTACTGTGCTGGCGCAACAATTGATTCCTGCCTGTTGAACGCAACACATGCCCAAACGGTGCAGTCATCAGAGCCTTGCATGCAGGCGACCGGCACGGGTGCAAGCGCAGCAACCCCTTCATTGCATGTCTTTTGCAGCTGGCCCTGGACGCTTACGTTGGTGCCTGCACCCGTCCCTCGCCGCAGCGCCTATCCCACTGTTATGATAAGTCACAGGGTGTGAAGACGTGCCCGCTACGAGGCAGCACAGTGTTTGCCGTCAGTCCGTAACCATGTTCGCAAGGCCTTCAAGCAGGCGCAATTGAATACAGAAAACAAGACCCAGACACAATGTAGTGTTCATGAATCATGACTACTTGTCATGCAAAGCAGGTTGGGTGAAGGACTTTTAAAGTCAATGACGAATGGTGAGCCTGCCACCGTGACCTGGCTCAGGACATCGCATTTTCTGTGATATGCTGGAGAAGTTATTTAGCAGTGAGCACAAGTTTAACCGTGTGGATTCCCGGAGGCTTGTCCATATACACGTTGCACGGTCCCCGAGCGTGGTCCCCGAGCTTGTGCACGCTTTACAGTTTGCGCTACAGGCAGCACGCAAGAATATGCAGCGCATAAAACTGCAGTCATCATCTTCCTTCTGTGCTTGAGGTTTTGAAGTTTATGCAAGGGCGGCGTGCCTAGCAAGGTCTGCCCGCAAAACTGTATGCCTGCTGCACACTGATGGAAACGGTGGACGTGGCGACTTTGCAAGACAGCAACTCGTCTTAACACTACCTCAGTTCAGTTCGCTGTGGCAGGGACAAACACCTAACAATGGTAAGTGAGGTGCACCTCGCAGCGAAGGGCTCAGCGATGCCTGAAGCGGAGCAACCCTTGAGTTCACCTGGCACTTGAATAAACGCGAGTCTCTAGCTCCATGCAGCCATTATGAAGCCGTTATGTCACCTGCCGTGCTCCCGCACCTAGTGAAACCGGACATGTTACGTGCTGGGGTGCCCACATATGATTACTCAGTGCGTGACACTTGAGGCTACACGGGCCTGCCATACACGGTGTCTGTTAGCTGTGCTGCATGCGGCTGACGAGCATGCAGGGGTGTTAACGAACGACCTGGATGAGAATTGCCAGCCCGCGCTGCAAGTTCGGCCTTCTACCTGCACGGTTTAACGCAGTGCCATAACAAGCTGCACATCCAGCCTTGTTATGAACAGTGTGCTGGCCCATAACAGCTCAAGGGCGTTTGCACTTTTGCGCTTGAGCCGTTCGACACCAAAACCACCAAAACCGCTACTCACACCACGCATGTGTACATGTCATGCTCCTGATGCAGGACCTAGGTCAACTGGTGTTGTCCATCAAGCCTAACGATGACGTTGACCTGGGGGGACGCACATATGTCTACTTGCCCGGAGACGCACACACCAGCACCAGCCCCCACCACACCCGCTCAGACACCGGCTACACCGCTCCCCCCGCCTCAGCGCCTGCTGGGCTGTCAGGCCCTGTCAGCCATGACAGCCCTAGCAGGGCGCGCCGCTTCTCGGCTCTCGTGACTGGTAGTGGTACTGGTGGCACCGCCGCCACAGCGCGCCCCCCTGGTGCTGGTCCTTGCTTGAACGGCGCGCTAGGTGCAGCGGGAGCCTTGGCAGGGCACAGCGCCGTCAGCGGACAAGACCATGGTCAGGGCGATGCAGCGGCTGACGATCCCCCGCACTTGCATTTATCTCAGCCAGGGGTGCGCCTCAGCAACGGCGTCCTGCTGCTGCCGGTTGGCTGCACGCTGGTGCTGTCAGGCGCTGCGCAGGAGCTGCGCTGCCTCACCATAGGGCGGCACGCGCTGCACACGCCCTCCTGCACGCGCCCCCTGTGCAGCCCTGCTGATGGTCCCTCTCGAGGGAACGATGCCGCACCTCAGCCACGGCCACCACCCCGCAGTGCGCCCACGGCCGTTGGCGGAGCAGCAGCAGCCGACAGGCATAACCCAGCAGCAGCAGCAGCAGCAGGCTCACAGGATACAAGCCCAGCGTCTGCGCAGCAAGCAGCCTCATCAGACCTCTCACCGCTGAGGCCGCCGTCCCTATCCCTGGCACGCAGCTCCCAGCCGCAGCAGCCTGTTGTAGGAGCAGGCGGCGGCAGCGGTGGTGGTAGTGGCAACCATACGCCGCCCCCCCTGCGCAAGCAGCAGTCCCTCAAGCAACAACATGCCAGCAGCAGCAGCAGCAGTGCTTACAGGCCATCAGATGCAGCGCCATCCGCCACCACTGCCACTGCCACCACCCAGCACCACCAGCACCGCCAGCAGCAGGACTCCGCTGCGCCAACGCCGCTGCTGCAGGTCACCACCCGGGGGGCGCCGGCTGCAGCGTCAGCATCAGCGTCAGCATCCTCCTCGCACCTGAGCAGCACCGACACTGCTGTGAGCAGCAGTGCGTCCGCCTCGCTTTGCCAGGTGGGCAGCAGCACGTGTGGTTGTTGTGTGCAGCATTCACCGTAGTAGTCGCACTGCACTGAACTGGCAGTACCGCTGACGTAATCCTTTTGCTTTGTGCTGCCACACATGCGCCATGACTCGTCTCAGCGTGCACCTGCTGCTGCTGCTGCTGCTGCAGGTGGTGCTATGTGACCACTCAGCGGGGCACGTGCCGCTGCTGTGGGTCAACGCCGGCGCCAGCGCCCTGCTGGACCGCTGCGACATAGTGTGCAACGGTGGCCAGCCGGCGCTGGTGGAGGGACCTGGCACGCGCCTGGACGCACGCGACTGCTTATTTGGCATGGCGCGCGGTGTGGTGGAGGACCCGGGGGCTGCTGCGGCGGCAGCAGCAGCGGTGGCGGCTACGGCGGCGACAACGGCAGCACAGGCAACTGAGTCGGCAGCGACATCTTCTGCCGCCACGCCCACGCTGTTCGACCCGCGTACTGGCAAGGGCCGGGAAGCAGATCGCCAGGCACGCATTGCAAGCGAGCTTGCTGCGGCGTTTGAAGCAAATGCCCGCCAAACACCACCACCACCACCAGCGCGCACAGCCAGCACCACAGCCAGCAGCGCCAAGGCGGCTGCTTCAGGCCCGGCCGCGGCTGCCGCCGCCAGCGGTCGGCCCCGTCACTCCTGCCTGCTGGTCAGAGGCGGTGCGTCCGCCAGCCTGCTGCGCTGCCACCTGTGCCGCTCATCAGACGCACATGGGGTGGAGGTGCTAGGGCGCGGCAGCCACCTGGCCGCCGCGTCATGCCTCATCGCGCGCAACCAGGCCGCCAATGTGGCGGTGGCCAAGGGTGCCAGCGCAGCGCTGCGCGGCTGCATGGTGTGTCAGTCCCGCGCAGGCCACGGGCTGGCCGCATCAGACGCCGCCGCGCTGCAGCTGGACGACTGCAAGCTGAATGACAACCAGGGCGCAGGCATGGTGGTGTCTGGTGCCTGCCAGGCCGAGATCACGGGCTGCTCCTGCGACAACAACGAGTCGCGGTCCGGGCTGGAGGTGGTGGGCGCGGGGGCGCGCGCGGTGGTGCGGCGCAGCCAGTTCTGCGGCAACCGCGCCGCGTACGGCGTGTACGCGGGCCAGGGTGCGGCGGTGAGCCTGGAGCAGTGCACCATGGGGGGCAATGAGAAGCGCGGCGTGAAGGCGCATGACGCCGGCACGCGCGTGGAGCAGCGGCGCTGCACATGCAATCCCCCGGGCAAGGGCACGCGCGGGGGGACCGTGACTGTGGAGTGCAGATGACAGCAAGGTCGGGGGGGGAGGGAGGGAGCATGCGCACAGCGCTAGCCAGGTTTGTGTTCAGGCCTGAGTTGCAGTGCTAGCACCATATGGTGTGCAGGAGGCAGCAAAACCGGCCTGTCTGCGCACCAAGCACCTGGAACACATACATACATACACGGAGCGTCCTGCCACAAGTGCGGCAGCGGGTGCGTGCCGCGTACTGCATGGGTCCACCATGGTACCCTTGCATGGTGGCCATCACGTGCTCAGCACTGGCGCGCGGCAGTGATGACTGATGACTGATGAGTGATGACCTACCGATTCATGGCCGACAGCACATTTCTCAATACATGTGCAATTGTGCGTTTTTGGTTTGTTCCACCGCGTCAGAGCCTGCCTGCCCGCCTGCAGCGGTGCATGCTGACATGGTGCTGCACTGGCGAACGCACGCACGATATGCAATTTTTCATCGCAAGCAGCGTGATCCGTACCCTGACGCTGCGGCAACCGGCCATATCGTATGGTGGTGACCCATTCAGTTTTCATACTTTGATCATTCCTGTACCATTCATGACACAGGCTTGGCTAGGCCTGCGGGAGTTTTGGATGTGCACAGACGTTGTTGCCTTGCTTGGTTTGCTTGTGAGCTTCCGGTGAGCAGTCTGCCCGCTGCGCTGTTGCGTGCCAGCCCAGCGCTGCGCCGCCCAGGGGTCTGCCCTATCGCACACCCTGCAGACGACTTGCTGACATACGCGTGACTGTCTGCTCTGGCGGCCAGCATCTGTGCAACGCGTGGCCAAGAAAAGTATTAATGTGCGTTGTGTCTTGAGGTGGATCACCCTCCCGAACGGAACACCGCCACTGCTGCATGCCCTGCGGCATGGCAGTGCACCTCAGCAGCGCGCTGGTGTAGGCCATGACACAGCCGTGGTGGTGAGGAAGCAGTCGCGGTAG
The DNA here is from genome assembly GCA_001662385.1 of Chlamydomonas asymmetrica. Classification (NCBI taxonomy): domain Eukaryota; kingdom Viridiplantae; phylum Chlorophyta; class Chlorophyceae; order Chlamydomonadales; family Chlamydomonadaceae; genus Chlamydomonas; species Chlamydomonas asymmetrica. Next base: position 50,241 of record BDDA01000143.1, on the reverse strand, counting down.
CACCCTGCCAGGCACACGCTTGCTGGTCCCAGGGCTGGTTGACATAAGGTATTGAGGTTGGTGACGCCGAATGCTAACGTGGCGGTGGCGCTGATGGGCCTTTCATCTTCCTCCACCCGATGCAACATGCTCAGCCATGCCCACGTGTGCGCACACCGGCATGCACATGCACACTACGCGTAATGCGTTGTGCTTGCAGGTGAGGGGGCATGACAGGTGACAAGGGAGGCAGCAGCAGCAGTAGTAGACAGGAGCACATGACAGCAACAAGACAAGCACCATCGATACTAGTACCAAGTACCCAGTACTGTGACATGGTGATGCATTATTACACTGACATTGTAATCGTGCGCAGCTCACCCGGCCATGCCGAGGTCGATGAATTAGGCGTCATGCGTTTTCCGCTATGGCTGCAGCCAGTGATGCTATCCTGCAGGGCATCATGCGTATATGCATATGGGGGCAGCATGCGGTGTGAAGCCGGCACGACGTTGGTTGATGGGTGGGGATGCGTAGGTGAGGCAGCAGCAGGACATGCCGGGCATTGGTAGCAATCGTCAGGAAGGCAAATGAGGTGCATGGAGAGCCCAGAAGCTCATACTAGTGCAGTAGTGGCAAGTCGCAAGCGCGCTGTTGTGCCGTGTCACTCAGACGTCTGACGCATCCCTGTACATGTACCGGTATATGTATATAGGCGTGTGTGTGTGTGTATATGTATGTTCACAAGGGTACGTCAAGCGGTTGTTGGCAGGAGGAGGGGGGTGTGGTCTGCGCCGCCGCCACCGCTCTCTTGGCCACAGCGCAACGCCCGCCACCCCGGGGCGGCGCCGCCGCTGCCAAGCGCGGGCGGGCGCATGTGAGGGGGAGAGGCGTGCAGGTGAGGTGAGGTGAGGTGCACAACGCACAGTGTCAAGCTGAGCAGTCAGGTCACACACCATGCCGTATTATATGTACGCGTTCGGTCGCTCAATACCATGTGCGCTCGGGTTGTTGGTATGTGGCGCCCACCGCTGACGCCCTCACAACGAGGACAACACGATAGAGCACCACAGCGACGCGTGCAGGCCACCAAGTGAAAGGGGAGTGGGCTGCACCACTGGCGCAACATATAGCGCCAGGTCACACCGCACTCGTCTTTATTTGAGCATCAAAATAGGGACAATGTGACAAACATC
>BDDA01000143.1:30680-48075 GCA_001662385.1 Chlamydomonas asymmetrica | reverse complement strand
GGGGGGGGGGGCTGCGCACTATGGGCTGTGGTCCAATAGCTGTTGAACCAGCCAGCAATGCTCTTGTGGAGGTCCTGAGCCAGATCCCTCCTTAGGCTGAAGGGGTCTGCACCGCTTACGTCAGTACCAAGTGAAGGATCATCAAGAAGGACTGTGGTATGTGGGACATTGCAGCCCCACAGGAGCAGAGTACTGCGTGGGGGGCCCCTAAGCGCGTGTGGCATGCATAGACGCACAGCAGTGCACCAAACAGATTGCGCTGCGCACAGGTGGTGCTGCGATGCATTGAGACACAGCGTGGCGTGACACCTGCAGCCCGCTGCTGCTGCAGTGCCTGCTGTTGTCGCCGCGCCGCCCATGGGCTCATCAGGGTCTCCTCATGCGCGCGCCAGCTCGTAGTACTGGCCGGTCTTGGTGTCCAGGTAGCAGTTGAGCAGCGGGTCAAACAGCACCTCGATCACAGGGTCCGGGTCGGCAGCGATGCCAGGAGCAGGCGCAGTGGCGGTGCCAGATGATGGCACAGCGGCCCCCGCCTTAGCAGCAGCGGCAGCCGTAGATGCAGGTAATGATGCGGGTGGTGGTGGTGCCTGGTCAGTGGCGGGGTTGAGGGAGAGCAGCTGCGCGCCGGGGACGGTGGCACCAGCAGCGCTGGCGGCCGCCGCCGCCGCCGCCTCTGCGCATGCCGCCGCCGGGCCGCCCAGCACGCGCGAGACGGGCACAATGGGAGGTGTGAAGGCGCGTGCATGGCGTGCAGCAACCGCAGCCAGCGCTGCCTGTGCGGCGTCCCTCTCGTCATCTGCGCCCCATTCCCCGCCTGCGCCTCCCACACGGCCATTGCCTGCGCTGGCGTCCCCAAGCTCGTCGTTCCCTCCGCCGCCGCCATACGCACACGCATAGTCGCTGAGGCCCACCAGGCCAGGGTCGTCCCAGCCACCCGCGCCAAAGAGGTACGCGTCCTCGGCTCCGAAACCACATGCGCCTACAGGTGCGGTGGATCCGAGACCACCGGCAGCGAGCGCCCCATGGAAGTGCCCCCCCTGGAAGGCCATGCTGTGCCCGCCCAGCAGCAGCTCCTCCTCGTCCAGTGGGTTGTGAGGGGCCTGGTGCAGCTGGATCACAGCAGCCGCGCCGGCATGTACTGGTACCTGGCTCATACGCCCAGCACCGCCGCCGCCACGGCCCCCGCCTGGCGGCAGCAGCAGCGCGGCAGGGTCTGAGTATGCAGGGCCTAACCGGCCAACACCGCCGCCAGCTGCTGCTCCTGCTGCTGAGCCCGGAGGCATCACCAGGTGTGGCGCCATCAGGTGGGAAGGTGGCAGTGACGCCGCCGCCGCGGCAGCCGCTGAGGCCGCTGCCGTGGCAAAGGTACTCTGGCCAATGGCGCTGCTGGCAGGCGCAGCGCCAGCAGGCGTGGGCGAGAGCGCCCGCAGCAGGGGAGCGGCCGTGGGGCTGCCCAGCAGGCCGTGCATCTGCTGCTGCTGCTGCTGCTGTGCGGCCTTGCGCGTGGCGTTGAGCGGCGGCGATGCCTCGCGCTCCCCCGGCGCGGGTATGCCAGCGGCCGCCGCCAGGGCTGCCAATGACTGCTGCTGCTGCTGCGCCTGAGCGCCGTGCGCCGAGGGCGTCACCACTCCGCCTGTAAAGGAGGGGGAGGCGGCGCCACCAGGCAGCGCCCCGTTGGCCAGCATGCCACCGGGTGACGGCCCGGGCGACAGCTGCTGCGGACTGGCACCGCCGCCGCCAGAGGCCGCCGTGCTTCCTTGCTGGGCAAACGCAGCCGCGGGCTGCGCCTGCACCTTGAGGCCCGCCACGGGTGGCAGCAGGCGCTTGTCGCTGCGCCTGCCGCCCAGCAGGGGGGGCAGGTCAGTGGCGGCGCTGGGCAGCGCCTGCATGCCCGTCAGGCTGGTGGAGCGCTGCTGGCCGTTGATCCCCAGCGCGGCGGCAGGCCCAGGCCCAGCGTCCTCCCCTGCACTGCTGTGGCCGCCGTATTCATCGCTGATGACGCCGCCGCCGCCGCCTGGTGGCCTGGCCGCTGCCAGCATGCTGCCCTCCCTGAAGTGCCTGCTGCCAAGCACGTCATCGTCCTCGTCCACTCCGAAACCGTCACCCCAAGAGTTTAATGCCAGCGATTCCTCCACATCCACCTCACTCATTCCTGTAGTGGAGCTCAGGCGGCGTGTGCGCGCACCGTGCTGGCCAGATCGCGCCGTACTACCCCCACTGCCGTTGGGCGGCGCGTGTGGGCCCGACAGCGACGAAGGCGCCGGCAGCGGCGCAGCCATGCCCCCGCGCCCTGGTGCAGCGCCGGGCGGGCCACTGCTCGCACCACGAGTGCGTGCAGCCCTGGCAGCCCGCTCGGGTGACGCATTGACCGCGCCCGCCCCACCACCCCGCGCAGCGGTTGGCCGCCCCCCTGCTGCCTGTTGGGGCGCCGCGCCAGCTCGCCTGCTGCTGCCTGCCGGAGACTCCCCTGCGCCTCCTGTGCCTCCTCCTCCCCCTCGCACACGCGATTGCTGCGGCTGCCCTGCTTGCCCTGCAGCAAGCAACGCAGCGGCGGCCGCTGCCGCACCGCCCGCGCTGCTGCTGCTGCCCAGGCGGCTCCCACCAGAGCCACTCACACCCACACCTGCGCTGCCTGCAGCTGGCGCTGTCGCCTGAGGCTGGTGTTGGTGCGCTGGTGGACCTCTGGAGGGGCTTTGCGTGCTTGGCGGCTGAAACGAAGCGGCTGCTCCTGCTGCAGGCCGCGTTGGTGTTCCTGGCTCAGCACAGGTGCTGCCCGCTATGCCCGGTCGTGAGCTATGGAATGGACTGGAGTGCTGTTGCTGTTGCTGGTGCTGCAGCCGTGTGGGTGTGCCTGATGCCGAGTTGGGTGTGCTGGAGGTGGTGGTGAGGGCAGACGCCAGGCGGTCGCTCAGGCCAGCAGGCAGCGGCGGCCGCGTGTTGATCCGGTCCAGGGACGGCAGCGGCAGCAGCGGGTGTGGCCCACTGGCGCCAGCGCTGCCATTGCTGCTTGCACCGCCACCCCCTGTGGCACTTGCAGGCTGTCCAGCCAGGCAATCCGAGAAGATTGCAGCCGCCGCAGTGGTGGCGCCAGCGGCTGCTGCCGCGCGCGTGGGCGTGTTGGGGTTTGAAGCCGCGCTGTTGGCATTCAGAGAGCTGCTGGGGAACAGCGCGCGGCGGCCGGCTAGGGGCGTGCCGGAGGCGCCGCCGCTGGGCGTCCCTGCGCCCCCCGCGGACGGCGCAGCTGAGGAGGACGAGGATGCAGGTGCGGCAGGACCGTTGGCAGCAGTGGCGGGGGTGGCCGGGGAGCTGATGCTAGGGCCAGCGCCTGAGCCTGCCCCGGATGCTGCTGCTGCTGCGCTGGCTCCGCCACCCGCATGAGGTGGGCGCGTTGTGAAGATGCGTGCGAGGCCGGGCGGCATAGGCAGCGGCGCCACCGCCACCATGGGGGGCCGGGAGGCGCCGGCGTCACCTATCAGTGCGTGAGGGTGGTGCAGCGCTGTGTTGCTGCTGTGCTGGTACAGCGCGAAGGCCGATGCCCCGGTGAAGCTGCCGCCGCTGCCCGCAGCAGCAGCTGGGTGCACCACCACAGAGCGGGGCCTTGGCGCCATGATGTCAGCGTTGCTATCATAATTCGCGTCCTCGCCCGTGCGCCCGGCACCGCCAGCACCACCGCCTGGTGCAGCGGACGAGCCAGCGTGGTAGCGAGACGCGCCAGCAGGGGCGGCGCCGACAGCGCTGCCGCCACTGCGCCGCGCCGCTGCTGCTGCTGTGGGGCTGCTCATCCCTCCCAGCAGGGCGGAGGGCGGCATGTCCACCGACATGTCCATCCCGCCCCGCACCTGCAGCACTGACATCAGCCCAGCACCACCACCACCACCATTGTTCTGGCTGCTGGGTCCACACCCGGCTGCTGCTGCTGCCGTCGATGCTGATGCCAATGCTGAGGATGGACCACCATCCGCCGCCCTGCTCTCCCGACTATGAGCGGCGGCACTGCTGCTGCTGCTGCCTTGCCGATGGCGTTGTGGCGAGCGTTGCGGGGAGCGGTTGTTGGAAGCTACAGCCCATGCCTGCGTGGGAGCACCCACGCCGGCGCCGGCGCTGCCTGCCTCCGCAGCCGCTGCAGCACCGGCAGCAGAGGATGACGTGGCCGCCGCATGATGCTGCGGAGCCATGCAGCCAAGAGGTGAGGCGCCCGATGATGCCGCCGCAATGCCCACACCCGCAATGCCCACAGCGCCGCCACTCCCTGCCGCTGCACTGCCACCGAACATGGCCGCGCTGCTGGCTGCTCGGCTTGCCAGTGGTGATCCCGGCAGGGACCCGAACAGCTCCTCGTCATGCTCAGTGATGGTGGTGGGGATGTAGGGGCCTGAGGGGGCGGCCTTGCCATTGCTCAGCGCCCCCCCCTGCTGGTGCGGCCCCCCCGCCATCATCATCCCGCTGGACCCACCAGCACGCCGCCCGTGGCGGGGGGGGGCGGCTGAGGGGGAGCCTGGCGCGTCCCCGCCCGGCACCGCAGGCGAGCGCGCGCTCCAGGTGTCCCCCAGGCCCTGCGCGAGGGCCTCGGTGGATATGCGCGCGGGGCCGGACTGAGCGCGCTTGCTCATGACAGCACGGGGCCAGGGCGCGGACCCGGGGGCGGGGGCGGCCGCGCTGGCGGCAAGGCCCGAGCCCCCATTTGGGGTTGAGGGGCTGCCATGCAGGTGAGGCGGACTGGCATGCGGGTGGGATGCGGCAGTCAGCCCTCCTGCGCTGGCAACACCGCTGTCATTGTCGAGGAATCCGCCACCGGCAGCGCCCGGCGACCCAACCATTCCAATACTGAGCCCCACCCCAAAGCCAAGGCTGAGGAAGTCGGGGGTGCGTACGGCATTCTGTGCGGACACAACGCGCCTGCCGGCACGCACGAGCGCGTCCTCCGCACCGCCCGCCTGCTGCTGCTGCTGCTGGCCGTTGCGCGGGTGCATGGGCGACGTTGACGCGGGTGAGCCCGCGCCGCTCCCCCCCGCCGCTCCGCCGCTCATCAGCCGCCCTGCCCTGCTGCGCCCACCTCCTACTGCTGCAGAAGATGTGTCAGTGGCACTGCTGGGGTGCGCCATGAGGCCCCACAGGCCGGCAGCAGGCGCTGCTGCCGCTGCAGCGTTGGCCGCTGCCTCACCACCCGCGGCCAGCCCTGGCGATCTTCCCAGCCTGCGCGATGGAGGCACGCAATCCATGCAGCGTGAGCCCAGCTGACCAGGCAGCACACATGCACACACTCCCCCCCCCCACAGCCAAGGTTGGCACCGCAGCACTCTCCTTGTACACTTTCTCTGTGCTGCTGCCGAACGTCACCACCACCATGCGCGCATGTTGAAATGCATGAGGTTGCTGCGAGCCACCCCATTACGCCAATACACATGCATAACTCAAGAGTTATAAGCATACATCCAAGTGCGCGTGCGCCTCACCACGCTTTACCCCTTCCTCACCTGCTGGCGGGCGGATGTGCATCCATGGCTCTGCCGCCCACACCACCGCCACCGCCACCGCCACCGCCGCCTGCGCTGCCCATCCACAGCCTGGTGGTGGCGCTGCTGGCTGACGCGCCAGAGGCCACCGCCTGCATGATGTCTTCACCGTCCGAGCTGCTGCGGGTGCTGCTGCCGCCGCTGCCACAGTGGCCGCCTGACCCAGCGCCTGCGCCTGCGCCCACACCAGCCGCAGAGCTGCTGGTGCTGCTGGCTGCTGCTGCCTGTGCGGGCGGCGCTGGCCGCCTGAGCGCAGTGCCCTGCAGGCCCCCCGCAGGCATCTGGCTGGCGCCACCCTCGCTGCCCCCGCACACACCACCCCCGGCGCCGCCGCCAGCGCCAGCGCGCCCGCTGCCTGCGCCTGCTGCCTGCATCAGCTGCTGTGCGTCGAGCTGCTGAGAGGTGTAGTCCACACCAGCAGGGAAGTCCAGGGGCTTTTGCAGCTGCAGTGGTGGCTGCGCATGCAGGTGAGGCAGGAGCAGCATGCAGGTGGGGGCGCAGCCATGTCATGTTGGGGCAGGCAGGTAGGCAAACGTGTGCGTGGCTGATCGGCACGAAAGCGGCAGGCTTGGATAATTAAATGCACTGTGTGGCCGCATGTTAACAGCAACGCTCGCGCTGCGTGCATTGAGGGAGCCCATGTATTGACGCTAGGGCACACACGGCAGGGAGGGCCTCCGCCATGCGGGTGATGCGCACGCCAGCCAGCAGCAGGCACTGAACGGGAGGCAGCTGAGCGGCTGCCTGAGCGGTGTGGTGGCGCCCGCGGGCCATGTGCACGCCCCAGCTGCACGGCTGGGGCCGATTGGCGGCTGGCGCCACACCATTGTAGATGTGAGTGTGGGTGTGTTTAGAGTTATTTGGTTCCCTTGGGGCCATGCAGTGTGCTTTCCGTGGGGCCGTGCAGTGTGCTTATGTTATGCGTGATATGATAACTGCACCTGAGGTGTGTGGGTGTGTGCATGGCAATACACATACACACACATGCACACACAAACACACGCAGACACATATATGCACGCATGCGCACCGCGTCTTCCACGCAGGCACGCACATCCTGGCAAACGAGCAAGCTGCAGACATGCGAGCAGGGCCCTAGTGAAAGCACCTACGCCGATCCAAGCCGCAGCGCTGGCAGGGCCCTGCCCTGCCCTGGGTGCGTGGTGGCTGACGGCGTCAGGGGCGCAACACACCTGCTGCTGCGGCTGCTGCGGCAGCGTGGCCTCGGCAGGCAGCGCGTCGCGCAGGGTGGCCACGCGGCGCAGGCGCGCGGTGCCGCTGAGCGCCACGCAGTCCAGCGCACGGAAGGCCGCGCCCTTAAACAGCCCGCGCGTGAGGTCTGCCAGCGGGACCACCAGGTTGAGCCATGTGCCCCGCAGCACGCTCGCAAGGGGAACCTGCGCACGCAGAGGTGTGCGTGACACAGCATTCTTTCTTGCGTGCGCCGAGCACTGACCAGGGTTCCCAGGGCAGGCCAAAAGTGGCGGTTCGTGCCCACTGCTGTGGCTGATGAGCATTCAGTGCAGATGCAGGATGGTGAACAATGACAAACTCCTCGATACGTTGCAGGGCATCCACGCGTTGGAGCCCAGCGCACCTGGCAGTGGAGCGGCGTTGCCTTCACATCTGAGAAAGACGAAGACAAAAAGAGTCTGCGCCTAGTCCCTGATGCGTCCGTCAACCCCAGTTCAATGCTGAAGGGGGCGGTCTGAGCTCAGTCCAAAGGCAGAGTATATGCATAACGAGAACGGTCAGGTCGACACTTTGGGTCAAGCACATGATACGCGATGCTTCCTTTTCTTTCCGTAGCTAGCCTTAACGTAACCGGCTCTTAGGCAACCGAACATGCTCACTACAGTACATAATACATGCAGTATACCAGCTCAGCAGCTGGCGCAGCACGTCGCAGACGCCGTGTTCCCCGGCCCCGCGACATGCGTGTGAGGCCACCGGACCAGGACAAACAGGCAATAGGTTATGCTAAACTACAACGTCTAGAGAGCAAGCACCGGGCATGGAGTGAACGTGTCAGACAAACATTCGCGTGTAGCTTGCAACGTTCATGCTGGCTAATGCAACCCCCCAAATGCCCAGCAGGACCTCACCGGGCTCAGCTCCAGCTGCAGTAGAAGGAATGGCTGGACCAGCCCAAGGCTGCAACGTTCGTCCTTGGGGAGCTGCAGCTTGCAGCTCGGGCTTGTGACAAACACATAACCCTTCAGGTTCTGCGGCATCCAAACAACCAAAACCCGAAGAAGGTGCACCGTGTGTTGCCCTGACTGAAAGAGTGGCATTAGCGTGATGGAAAATACGACGGGAAACAAGGAACGTCCTGTGCTGCGGTGAGCGACTCCACACCCGCTAGAAGCTCAGCGCAACGCAGGTCGGTCAGCTCGGCCGTGTACCTTGTCGTAAACTTTCTGCACGCCCTTTTGCAAGCCACTGATACGCCACTGACCAAGCGGATTCTGCCCCTGCAGCTCCAGCAAGGGAAAGTGCGTTCCCCCTTGCCACTCCCCTGAATACATCTGAGTGGCGCGCTCAGTGCTGTGTCACAACGTCACGAGAGAGTCCAGCCAGCATTGCAACTGATATGCTGGTAGAATGCGATTGCTGTGCTGTTGTCAGCGAAGGAAATTGGCTCACGGGGACCCCCGCCCTAGTGAGTGAGAGTAGAGAATCTGAACAGATGAGAGCGGAGAACTAGGAGGGGCACTGTAAAAAGCGAGGCCAGTGGCTTGTATACATGAATACGACACGTCGTTATTATCGTTCCGTCCGCGGCTCCGGGAACCAACCCCCTCACCTGGAATGCTGAAATGCAGGGGTGGCTTGCATTGAGACCAAGACCTTCATCTGCGCCAGGTGCATAGAGTGGGACTCAGATACGAACTGAGCCGCCTGTGTAAGACCTGAAACCATACTTTACTTTGACAAAGAACATCATATACAATGCAGCGAAGTCAGCTTGCCGCTCACCGCGTTGGCGCTGCACGCTTACCGTTGCGCGCTGCAGCTACCTCAGCCCTAAGCAGGCTGCCGGTGAGCTACCTTGCACACCAGATACCAGGGCTGTGACCAATGTTCTGTTGAAGGAGAGTGTTACTCGAGAGCCGTGCACCTGTCATTTGTGTCTGCCCACCTGTGTATGCCCACGTTGTATGCGGCCAGGTGGTAACTGTGCGTGCGGCTCAAAAGGTGACTGATCTCCCTGCCAGTCTACGCAAGATAGTCTCCGCCTTCCAGATGGTGCCGGACCCCATGGCAAGGTTGGTGACTGGAGGCGCGTTCTGGAACAAGCCAACAGGTTGGTGCTCGGGCGGGCGTTTTATGAAACGAGTATGATTATTGTTTCCTCCTGGCCTTCGCATCCTGGCCTGCCCCCCGCCTAGGTACAAGCAGCTGCTGTTCTATGCAACCAAGTTGGAGGCTCTTCCAGCTGAGGACCACGTGACTGTCAACAAAGTCGAGGGCTGCGTGTCACAGGTAACACAATAAAGCCACTGCTCATAACCACCATGGCACCATATCTCTACGCATAGTTTGGGTTTTGGCCACCGGGCAGGCTGGTCACCACTTCGCGTGTACGGCCCCGGGGGTCACGTCTATGCCTTCACAGGTGTGGGTGAAGCCGGAGTTGCGATCAGACGGTCTGATATATTGGAAGGCTGACTCTGATTCTCAGCTCACAAAGGTGAGTGTGCTTAGTGTCCTTGCCCAAGTGTTGCATCACTGGCTCTAGTCTGCTTGTCTTGGCCTCCGCCCCATCGTTGGATGAACCTGAACTGCCGGAACTTGTTTTTACTGGTACGGGACCTTTACTGTGCCATTTTGCAGGGCTTGGCAGCGCTGCTTGTTCTTGGGCTCAGCGGTTGTACGCCGCAGGAAGTTCTGGCTGTGGAGCCTGACTTCATTGAGATGCTGGGCCTGAAGCAAAGCCTTACACCCAGCCGCAACAACGGCTTTCTCAACATGTTCCGGTTGATGCAGAAGAAGTCACTGGGTCTGATGGCACAGACGGCACAGGTATGGGTGTTGCCACAGCGGTGGTTCCTGCACTGTGTGCATCAAGATATCACTTGGATGTCAGGGTGACCAAGGACGTGCTGTGTGGTTCAACTTGCAGGCTAGCAGTGCAGAGAGTGCACCAGCAGCGTCAGCCAGTGCCTCAACAAGCAACGGAAACGGACATAGCAATGGCAGCACCACCGCCACCAGCACTAGCTCTACTCCTTTGCGTGATGGCATGACGCGCAAACTCACAGAGACTTTGAAGCCTGTCAAGTTGAACATCATCGACCAGTCAGCAGAGCATGCGGGGCATGCTCACATGATGTCAGCTAAGCCTGGCAAGGCGGGTGGCGCCCCCGAGACGCACTTCCGCGTTGAGGTGGTTTCGGAGGCGTTTGAGGGCAAGTCGCTGGTGCAACGGCAGCGCCTGGTGTACTCGGTGCGTGACGCGCATGCGCGATGCATGACTAAGCAATGCTGCTGCAACTTTCCATGCCCGCATGGATATGCACATGCGGATGGTGGACAGGTGAGGAGTTGACAGTCTTGCCACCTCACGCCATGTGCGCCAGCCATGTCATCGCTACGAGTGTGCACTCAGCTGGGGCTGCGTGCTGAGAGTGCGCCCGGATAGCTGGCACAAGAATGTTGCAAGTCAAAGAAGTGCCCACTGTGGTTGCACAACCACTGCCGTATTGTGGATGCATGCGTTCACCATGCACTGCGAGTGGGACGCTTGGCGCCTGCCCTTAGTCTTTCACCATACTCAGTTCGCCTGGCTGGCGCTATGTGGTGCTGTCCCTGGTGCCTTGGTTGTGCGTGGTGCAGCTGCTGGAGCAAGAGTTTGGCGCGGGGCTGCACGCGCTGTCGCTGGACACCAAGACGCCCGCGGAAGCATCCAGATAGTTGTAGGATGGCTGTGTGGATACTTACTGTAGCAGCTATATGAACAGGAGAGCATCTGGTGACTGGCAGCTGCGTGTTCATGGTGGTAGCCTTGATTAGTAGCATCATTCCGCGACCCTGCCAAAGAAATCACCAAACGCAACAGTGTGTGGGGGAACAAGCAGCAGTACCAGTTGACGCGCGTGTTACAGAGCTTCCGTGAACAGTTGGCCTCGCCTGCCTCGGCACGGTTGGTGTGGATGAAAGTGTCAGAGTGTCGTGTGGCGCCGGCGTGGCGCTGCTTGGTTGTTGCAGGCGCACGTTGTGTGGCCAGGGCTTGGCTTGGAGCGGCGTATTGTCTTCCAGCCATCTGGAACCATCAAACCCCCATGGCTGACTGTCATGCCTGCGCTGACTGGCTTCCTCACTGCAGTTGCTCTTGTGAACACAAATCTTGGGTGGGACGTATACAACCGCATGTGCACTGGTGCACGGTGTTGTATGTGTGCGGCACACCGGCGGGCTGCAGGCTGTCGCTATAGTTGTGGCATGCTCACGGCGTCTTGGTGTTTGCCAAGCAACACGGTGGGCGCTCTGGACGAGGGTCTCGTGCAATACATCTTGCAGTGGTTTTTGGTCCCAGTGAACTTCACTGTTGGTGTAAGGCCCAGCAGGTGCAAACAAAGCTTGCAGTCCGACTCGTGTGCGCCGACGTGTGTCTTGGACGAGCGCAGTTGCGCGTGCACTGCCCGGGATCAAGCTGCAAGAAAGGCACTGCGACTGTCAGAAGACGGTGTGAATTTGCAGGAGCCTTTGCACCTGTGGACTGATGGCATCATGAAATCAAAGCAACCGTTAAAACGTGTCAGAGGTCACTTTGTCAGTGTTGACGACTAATGCGATGTGAGACAAGCGTAGAGGGTTCAAACGGTCATGCAAGAGCATAGGAACAAGCTTTCCGTGGTTGAGCAGGACCACCGAAGTCTCCAAATGCAAGGGGAACTTCACACTAGCCTGAGTACTGCATGGTTAACAGCATTTTTCTGTGCAATACGCCAGGAGCGGCACACATAAACAGCAACCACACCAGAGTCGGGGCGCGCTGCTCCTTCACTGTGTCGCGGCCTACACAACCTGGCTTCCGCGCCTTAGGTCTGACAACTTTCAAGGCACATACTTTTCCAAGACTCTGCTGCCCATATCCTCCCGCCCCAACAGCTGGAAGTAGGCCCGTCGTCCCTATCTACCGGCAAACGGTGAGCCTGTGATTTGGCTGCATTTTCAAATACGCGCCTGGTTTTGTATGAGGTCCGCCCCCGTCCGCCCCGCGATGAAACGTTAGCGGCAATTTCATCTGGCTGCACACATACAACAACAGTGACATGCCATCACAGTTTTGAAAGTCGTTCCCTTATATCATATCAAGTCACAATAGTATAGTGCTTCTAACTGGCTTGGCTGGGGCGCAAGGCGCGCACACACCCTGGCAGATGATGGGAATCCTCTGCTGCGGGACTGTGCTGAGCAGCGCATAACTGACCTGCGCGTTGCCCTGCATGGGTTCAAGCTGCATATAAGTGTTTGCTTAAGCTTGCCTCTGCCTTTCGTGCTTGGTGTGCCCTCTGTTTTGCCTGCCCGCCTGCCGCGCCCGCTTGCACATACGACTGAAGTGCAGGACCTTACACACCCAAAATGGCGGGACATCTTAGGGTGGCCTTCATAGCCACATTTTCACTGCTTCTTATTTCCTCATTTGGTGTGGCTCGCCGCGGTAAGCAACCCTGGCTCGTCATCAGAGAAGGGGCAGCGTTCACACACCGTTTCCGTTGCGAGTTGCTGTGCGGCAGCAAGAAGCCTTGCTGGCAGGCTGTAACGGCACTGATGGTATTCTAGCTCCAGAATCGGTCCCGTGACCGGGGCGGCAAGGTTTTGCCTTGTGCATGTATGACAGCAGCCTTTCTGAATGCATCCAACTGGCAGTTGGTTGTGAACAGCCGTTGGCGGGACCGACAACGACTTGTGGCTTCGGTTGCCGGGTGCACTAGCTGCAAGCCACTCTTACAGAATGCACTTACAACCGAATCTAGGCGACTTTTGCTTCAGTTGGTCACTGCATATGAGCTTGGACTACCGCTCATCACGCTGACGTGCGTGCACGTGCAGACCGTAGCCTGCTCCAGGCGTCCGCGCCCACCGTACTCTTCTCGTGGCCTGCACCCAACACCACCATCAACCCCAACGAGCCGGGCAGCCTGCTCAGCGGCTGGTTTAACGGTGACAGCCTAGACAACGTCACCCTTGACGCTGTCACAGGAGCCACCGTCTTCAACGCCACACCCTTCCTGTGAGTCCCACCCACTGCCTCACGCCAACACAGACTGTGCCAGCCAGGCTCCGCACAGCCCTGGCCTGCGTGGGTGGCTGCTGCTGCTGCTGCTGCTGCACTCGTGCGCCCTAAGCTGTCAGTCTGCACAGCAGCTCTGTGACGTCACGAGTTCATGCTCATCTAGCACTGTCAGTGGACCAGTGTGTACCTTTTGAGACGGGTGCAAGAAACGAGTGTGATTAACGAGCACGTTGTGTTTGCTTGGCCCGCTCCTCACCTGGCCGCAGCAACACCGTGGAGCCTGGCGTGGCGGGCGTGACCGACCAGGTCAAGTTCCTCACGCTGTCCCCCGCCCCCGTGGGCGCGCCCAGCGGCAGCATTATGAGCTACAAGCTGTCCTTCTCCTGCGAGGCAAGTGTGCATGCAGCTCAACGCACAAGCACGCACAATGAATCAGAGGGCTGCAGGTCAAGGGCATGGTTGGTGTATTGATGTGGGTGTAAAAAGAAGCGCCTTCTCCTCAATGTGTCCACGGATGTGTCCTGCACGGTTTCGTGTGTATGGCAGGGGAAAAAGAAAGTGCGAAGGTACTGTGCAAATCCGCATGCGAATCGCGCACTACTACGTGCCTGTGTTGTTATGCACTGGGACTGCGCACTCCGCCGCACAATCATGTTGTCCATGTGCATGATGGGCCGCAACGCATATGTCGTGTACACTCACTCACACACACAGCAGCGCGCTGCCGAGCCGCTTGACTCGCTGCATGCCACGCCCGCGTGCTGACTGGCTGACGCCCTCCCTCCCTGTATGCGTGCGGCTTGCTGTGCCCCACCACATGCAGACGAGCGGCCAGGCGCTGCTGCCTGACGCGTACAAGCCCTTTGTGAGCAACATCAACGACGACATCCGCCTAGGCGCATGCACGCAGACGCTGGTGGACTTTGGCACTGTGGTGGTCATGGCCATCCAGCTCACCAACACAGGCATGTGAGTCCATACCTTGAAAGTGTGCATGACACCATGAACGGTAGGCAGATAGAGGGGAACGGGCTGCAGACATCCGGCTTGCACAGGGCCGCAGCCTGGCCTCACACAGCTAGCATCCCGCGCAGACGCAGTCATGATGGCATACATATGTCAGCGTGGCGTGCCACACTCAAGTGCGTAGGCACCACTGTGTGCGCCTACGCATGCACCTCACCTGCGCGCATGCACATACGCGCTGGAAGCACACCGCATGGCCCCACGGCAGCAAGCAACCCTAATATGCACGTACGCGTGCGGTTCTGCTGCGCGTGCACACGCATGTGGGGTGTGAACGAATGAGGGCAGGGGGGTGACTGAATTCTGATCCGCTGCACGATCAGGTGCAGGGGTCCAGGCAAGCCCCCATGGCGGGACCACTGAGGACCTCACTGTACCGCACCAGGCATGCATACATGCATGCATGCATACCGCATGGCCGCCAGGTCTCACTGTACCGTTGCATCTCACAGCGTGACTGTACTGCTGCCGTGTGAATGGCTTGTCGCGCTGCCGCTGCCCTTGCAGCTGGGCTGTGTACGAGCGCCTGCCCTTCCTGCTGTCACCCACCAACCAGTACGCGTCCTTCACCTACGCCAAGCGCGTGGGCAGCCGCTCACCCGGAGACATCGTCAACGGAGAGTTCCAGTGAGTGGTGGTGACCAGTGAGGGCAGGGGGATGCATGCGGACATTTCCGTAGGTGGTGGTTGTGGTCATGGGATTTGCATGTGCAAAGCCGGTGCCAGCGCTGGCATGCAGGCGTTAGGGTGGACCTGAGGCTAAGGCTGAGGCTGAGGACAGCATCTGAGACAGCGCACTTGGATCGGCACATGGGTGTAATCCTACTACCACTGCTGGCTATGACTAGTGCAGCCACCATCCTCGCAGTCTGCGTGAGGAGTGCTTTGCGTGTCAACCGGCCGTCCCTTGCTGCTATGGCATACCGTATGGTAGCAGTGACGGTCAGGCCTCAGTGGCAGGAGGGGCTACTCCACCCCGCCCTAGATGCTGACATGAAATGCTGGCGGTTATGCAGGCACGTGTTGTGATACCCACAATCCTGACCTGCTGCTGCATGATGCTTGCAGGTATGACACCAATGCGGGCAAGCTCACCTGGATCGTGAACAACAAGATTGTCCTGATCGTCAACAAGATTGGTTTCCCTCCTTCTGACCCCAAGGTCAGTGGCCGCAACGTAGTGCCAATCAGCCACGGGTGTACTGCCGCTAGCGTGTTGCCTGCTGGTGGCCGGCCGGGGGCGCTGCGGAGCACCGCACAGCCCACAGCCACACCTGCTGCCGCACAATCCAAACCGTAGTGGCTGAAATGAACAAAGCAGACCTGGCTCATGTGATTCACATAATTTCCATCCACAATCCGTGCCTGCGCAACGGCTCATGTCCGTGCGTCCTGCTGCTCCTGACGCTGCTGTGTGCTGTGCCGCTGGCCAGGCTGTGCCTCTCATTGACCGCGGTGGCCCGCCCGTGGTGGTGGACCCGCAGACCTTCTTCGTGGGTGAGTGGCTGTAGGGGTAGCGGTGGTAAGGGCAGCAGCGACACAGGGGGCGTCTACAGATTGTGACAGCATGCATGTATGCATCATGCGTGATGACCGAAGGGCGCACCGGTGCTGCATGCAACACGCACACACACACAGGCCCCGTGGAAAGCAAATACGTCCAACACATGCGCAGACACGGTGCGCTCAAGGAAAGTAGGCTGGCCCGTTTTGACAGCTGCATAAAACCGCCGCCCGTAGGCTGTCAGGCGCATGTGTCAACACGGCCCAAACGTGGAGCACTACGTCCAGCGCTGCTGCTTCACCACTTTCTGCAAGCGCTTGGCTTTAGACTCTGCTCTTTTAACATGTCAATTTAATTGGTCATCATGACGGATTCAAGCTTCTCACACAACTTCAACAGCCAGCAGTCCTGCACCCATCGCCTCATGCAACGGCTTGCTCAGCTGCACCAACTGCCTGCCTGCATGTGCTGTGCATGCGCGACCCCTGCTGCCTGACGCGCCCTGACATGCATGCCACCACCACGCGTGACAGGTGTGGGTGGCTTCATGGTGCTGGACGGTGCTGACCCCAACCAGCCCGCAAACACCGCCACGGGCCTGCTCAAGGCGCAGCCCTTCCCCTACGTCGTGCCAACAGCCTTTGCGGTGGACCCCTTTGCCACCAACCAGACCAGCAACGTGACGCTGCGGCTGTGGGGCCAGGGCGCCATCAGCCGCGTGTACTCGTACAGGGTGGAGCAGCGCCTGCCGCGCACCAAGAAGCTGCGCCTGTAGCGGACAGCGGAGTACTGCTAATTTGCTATTTATTGCCAGCCGGAACCCCCAGTGTACTGCTGCGCCATCACCGTACATGCACACACCGCTGTGGTGGCGGCGGTGGTGGTGGTGACTGTGGCGCTAGCCAGGGGTCATGACATTGACCCAATTCATGCCCCGTGCGCATAACTCAAACAAACCCTACAAACACAGCACATACAGTACCACATATGCAGCCTCGGAATCATATCATCGTTGGTGCGCATGCTCAACTGTGAACACAAATGCACTGCAATCCGCTGCTGCCGGACAAGTGATCCTGGCAGGCATCTGCCCAGCCAATGCAGTTGAATAACTGGCCCCGCGATGAGGTGGTGACGTATGAGTATATAAGGCTTGGCTGCGCGCCAGATGCCCTGGCGGAGTGCACGCAGTAGCCAGTAGTCAGTAGTTAGTTGTACATGGCGGAGTGATGACCTTGCATGGCACATGTCGCGTGAGAAGTTCTTTACACACAAACCGTCCATGTTATCGGTACATATGTATACATGGTGTGTGTGGCTAGTGCCTTGCAGCCAAACAACTGCTGTGATACAGAGGCCACGTCACGTATATTCACAGCCAGTAGCATACAACCTGTATGTCAGTGTCGGGCGAGGTGCTGTTCGCCCTGATGGGCATGCAGCAGGCGGACGCGTGCCCTAACTAAGGAAAGCGTAGCACTGCACTGTAGGCACAGAGAGGATGAGCGCCAGCACGACGCACACCACACTGCACGTGGACAGGGCTGCTCGCATGATGCTGC
This sequence comes from Chlamydomonas asymmetrica, assembly GCA_001662385.1. Taxonomy (NCBI): domain Eukaryota; kingdom Viridiplantae; phylum Chlorophyta; class Chlorophyceae; order Chlamydomonadales; family Chlamydomonadaceae; genus Chlamydomonas; species Chlamydomonas asymmetrica. Next base: position 31,227 of record BDDA01000143.1, on the reverse strand, counting down.
ATGGTACTGCATGGTGCTGCCTGCTGGGCAGTGATGGGTTGGAGCCGGGAGGGTGTTCGGCCCGACATTATTCTCAAGGAGGCGTACACTCCAATATGTTGTCCATCTTGAGTTCAATGCGTCAGTTGCTCCTGCTTTGGAGTCGCTCAAGGGGGTTGTTGGAGGCCTGCAGGCCCTGCACCACAAAGGCAAAGTCTTCAAATGCTGCCTGCATTCATGCAGAGGAGCATGAGGGAGGCAGTTGAGGGGCAATAGGTGAGGGTCAGAGGGGGAGCACGGGGCAGGAAGCGAACCAGCCAGCCACCCTGGTACATGCACCTAGGATGTCAAGTGTCAACCAGAGCGTACGGCCTGCCTGTATGGCTTGTGCCACAACTGCCACTGATGGCGCCTGGCTTGGTGGTGGTGAGTAATGCCATTGTTAGCGCTCAGTGCAACACATCTCTTCCAGAGACCCACAGACTGTACTGATACACAGGCTGTGCAACGTTAATCCTGCAGACCACCCTGAAGGCCTGTCCAGGCGGCTGCCTGAAGGCCCCTCTGC
>BDDA01000143.1:8963-25133 GCA_001662385.1 Chlamydomonas asymmetrica | reverse complement strand
GGCCCCCCCCCCCCCCCGCATCATACAGCGCAGGCATGCACATCGACATCGCACCGCCTGACCTCACCTCGCCTCACACCCCCTCATACACATACTGATGAAACATACACCCTACCGCAGTACCGCGTGGCAGCCCAGGCGCCATTGTCAGCAGGTAGCAAAACCTCAAGATGACGAACCGGCAACCGCAACCTCCACCATTGTCTTTATTACCCACGCGCCCCACACGCATCCCTCGTTTGGATAGAAGCATACGAGGTCATGACAAGAGATTGCAGGTGGGTCAGTTCTCACTGTGCATCGTCTGAGGCTACTCGCGGTGGAGTAGGTGGTGTGTGCCTCATCGCCAGTGACATGGTGGTGCTGGGCGTGCCATACCAACGCCAGCGCTAAAGCCAACGCCAGCTCGCCTCCAGGCAAACACAGTGGGTGGCACTGTGCATGTCAGTGTGTCCAAATGCTGCCTGCCGCAATGCAGCATGCGATGTTGGCGATGTGCCATGGCATCGCGGGGCGGTGAGCAGGTGGGAGCAGGCCCTAGGACATCACACCTGGCGGCGCATGCATGGCGTACCATCACATAGCGCCACAACCGCTACTACCCGAACGCACATTGCCGCTGGTCGCATTTACCGGCGGCAACAGGCCAGTGGAGCACCAGCCGGGAGCAGGAGAGAGGAATGCACATGGGCGTGCATTGCCAGTTTGCCACACACATGAGCTGTAAGTGCATTGTTAAGGTCCACAAGACGTGACATGTCAAAACTCCGCAATACGACATCTCAGGTGAGGAAGACTGAAAGCTCAAAGCAAGGCAGTACGGGCCCGCTTCAGTCCTCGTTGCATAGTGAGCACCGTTTGGACGGGGCAGGAGTGGTGCCAGGAACAGTGCAGCAGCGCTGGCGCGCATGCTTCCCCATCAACGTTCAGTCACCACTGTTGAGCAATGCGTCATGCACACACAGGACATTAACCGCGAGGGCAGGGAGGCGAATTAAACTGGGAAGGGCAGGGAGGCAGTCAAAGTTGCTTCACGCGGCATGGCGAGTTGGCAGCTGGCGGCATCATCACACCACAGATTATGATGGTATGGGTTGCGCGTATTTATGTAGGGGGTGGCAGGACCTTGTAGCCTCGTCAGCCTGCTTAGCCTGCGTGGCTCCCTGAGCGGCAACAAGCACGGGCGAGAAAGGGTGAGGGATACCCGCCCGCCTGCCAAGTTGTGCACGTGCTGTCCCATGCTGCAAAGCGCTTGCATATAGAGCTATCCGCTGAGGAAAGGCATTGTGTCTCATAAGGCGTCTGTGCGCAACTCAAAACAAACACTGCACATTGCGGGAGCATGTCCGGATGCCAGCACCTGCTGCTACGGACAGTCAGGCAGGCAGCAAACCCGCCATGCGCGCGCGGTCCGAGCCACGCAGCAACTATCGTGCGCGCTACACCACCTGTGGGGAGGGGAGGGGAGGGGGGCAAAGCGGGGAAGCAGCGGGCGCAGAGAGGCATGCAGCCGCATGCACATGCACATGCTACAGACGAGCCCGCACGAATGGCACGCACCGCCGCAGACCGCACAGACCACTGCCACCGGCCATCACACCACACCACACCACGCCACGCCAGGTTGACGGTATTTCGCGCCAGCTACTCCACTCTTGCTCTGCTCACCACACTCACCTCACTGCCCTGCTGGGGCAGTGAGTGTGATGCAGTGCAGCAGCCCCAGCAAGAAATACAGTAGCCACGCGGTGGTATCAGAAATTGGACAAAAAACGAGGGCACAACGTGACGTAAATTGGATCCTGATATCACTACACTACACCGCTACTATATTACCATGATGGTATTACCATGCGACGAGCAGCTCAGAGGCTGTGACCTCCCATCAAGCAAAGCGAAGCGTTGGGCGGTGGGCCATGCACTGCCATGAACACATTGCAGCATTTCACACACGTCTTCAGCTGTACCCCTTTGTTTTGGTTTGGGCAGTTAATGGGTGACTTGCGGTGACAAAGCACCGCCCTGCTGAGCGCATCCACGCACACACACATGAAAACATCTCGCACATGCATGCATGCATCGTTATGATGCATGCACATGGATGGATGCATGCGCGCATATGGGCGATTAAGCATAATGCCGCGGGCAGCGAGCTACACCGACACACTGACGTCCCTCCCTCAGCGCATCACACCGACATCGCGCTGCGTCATGCTGCAAGTATGGTAAAGCGACGGGGACGTAAGCGCTTCGGTGGCACCGCACCGCACGGTGACAATATACCTTATTACTTGACGCTACATGCATAATATATGTGTACGGCAAGTTGGCAACGCATGAGGAGGCCATGCCTCTCAAACAACCAGGTTGGCTGCGGCCACACATGTGCAGCTGCGGCGTGTCAACGGCGGTACGTTGTGATGTGATGAGCAGCCAAGATTGTGTTGGGATGAAAGTAGCACGGGGCTGCGGGGGGTTCCAGGGGGCGCAAGGTAACAGTAGAGCAGTAGCGCCTGCACAGCGATCGCCACTAGCACATACGGTAACCCTCAGCAGCTGGGCAGCACATAATGATGTGCTATGAATAAAGGGTTTGAAAGTTGGTTCAGAGATTGATGAGACAACCTCACAAGGATGAGAGCTGCTTGAAATACGGTAGAACACACCTCATGCGCATCCCCTGATGAGGAGGGCCTAAACGCCGCATCGAGCTGCCTCATGCCTGCATGCCATCCTGACGCAACAGCATCACCATGCCTACTGTACGCACGCGTATGCCGGCACCCCTCCCTCCCACCACACACCACACACACACAGCGCCTGTGTGCCTGCGTGCGTGCATACGTGAGGGGTTGAGTGACATTGCGGGGCAGCGTCGGCAGCAGGGCAGCGTTGAAGCGTCACATACAACGCCAACAGGAGCCGCTATCAAAACATTATAGGGCGTCCTCAGGATTACGGCGGCGGCACAAGTGCAGCCGCGCGCAAAAGGGCGCATTGTCAATGGCTGCTGAGGTCCAATCAGTGACGACCATTAAGACTTATCAGCAAGGGTGTGCGATTTAACGCCGTGCTGCACGAAATGACCTCAAACCCTTTCACTCATTCACTGTTCAGCCGTCATATCACCCACCGCGCACAGCGAGCTTCACAGGCACGGCAGGTGAGGAGGCGGAGGGGGCGTGCATGCAACGGGGCGGCAGCATGCATGTGCGCCACAACCGCAAACGCTATCCGGATGGTGAATGAAGCCAGGCAAGGGCGTGTGTGTGGTGTGCGTTGTTGATCGTGTGTGTGTTGATACTCGCATGCGCGGTGCATATGTGGAACGCAACAGCGCAAAGCACGAGTGTAACCGACTGTAACTAATCGCAAACGCATATTCACCACGCTGCGTGAAGCGGGCAGGTGTAAGCGAGGACGTCGCTGTTGCGCTCACTCGCACATCCCGGTGCATGCCGGAGCGGCTGATGAACATAACCGCAGTGCACAAGCACATACGCACATCAGGTATTGAAAGCATGTCTCTGATGTCTTTTTGAGGCCTGCAAAGCGCAAGCCAGGCTGGTCGCAAACAACCACAACTATACCAGCGAGCGAGCGTCCTGTGAGGCACCACCACCATCGCATGCCATCACCTCCACGCGCTTCGCCCTCCGCTGCACACTCCACTAGACCCACACTCCACTGCTGCCCACAGTGCCACATGCGGTGCATTGCTGCACTGCCGCCTCCTCTTGGTAGCACAGCTGCAGCAGGCGGGACGGCGCCGCGCCGCAACGCATATCGTCCTGCGCGCACGCACGCACGCGGCCCTGGACTGCGTACTGCTCAGCATGGCAGGACGCGTGTGGCGCCGCCTAGTGCGCCTTCTCGCGGCGGCGCTGCTGCAGCATGTGCGAGAAGGCCCTCCTGTTGCGGTAGTCTGTGACCGCGCTCATGGCCCAGCCCAGCACGCTGGGCAGCGCGGCGCGCGCCAGCGCCCCCGCCAGCGTGGTGTGGTATCCCCAGTGCAGGTACATGGCCTGCGTGACCAGCAGGTCCACGCCGCGCAGCGCCGTCACCAGCGGCAGCCGCATGTGCTCAAAGGTGCCCTCCAGCAGGCCGTCCAGCAGCACGTCCAGGTGCGTCATCACGTACTTCTGCACGCTGGGTGCCATGCTCACCAGCCCCGCAGCGATGAACGCGCGGCACGTGGTGCGGCCCAGCAGGCACAGCGCCATCAGAGCCTCGCGCCGCCGCACGTAGGTGGGCCTGCACAGGAAGGGGGGGGGGGGGCAGGCGCCGGGGCGGTGACGGCTGCGTGTACACAGTGCACGCCTCGCCAGAGCCAGAGCCAGCCGGGCGCGCCTCCTGTGATGTTGTGTGCTGGTGGCATCCCGCTGCCATCCCCATCACCATGACCTGTGCCGGCAACCACCTGGGCGGGGTCCAAGGCGCCACCCACGACATGCGCACACACGCGCACGCACATGCACACACACCCTGTCATGCTGGCAGCAGGCCTGCTGAGCACTCGCGTGCGCATACCAGCGCAGCCCGCACGCGCGCCGCTAGCTCACCATGCAAACAGGAAGGTGGCGAGCGTGATGGCATAGCCGGTGAGCCCGATGAACGCCTGCAGCCATGCACACACGCGTACACACAACGGTCAGTCTGTGTTCCCAGCAGCATACCAGTGAAGGACTGGCGCCACGCCAGCCGCACCGCCAGCCGCACATGCTTGAGCAGCCCATGAGGACATAAGGCAGGAGGCAGCGCACCAGCCTCCGCTCAGCCCTGCACCCCAACCCGCCCCACCCCGCCGCACCTGGAAGGCCTCCCCGGTGTCTATTGACTTGTAGGCGGCGCTGAGGTGCGCCACCACCATGAGCAGCAGCCAGATCTTGGTGGGCAGCACGCTGGCGTGAGTCACGTAGTCCATGTAGCGCCGCTCCACCTGGCTGCACCCAAACCCGCGCATGCACAGCGCCAGCGCGCCCCCCAGAGCGCGCATGGAGCGATGCACCGGCCTCAACGCTGAGCCCAGAGGGGTGAGGGTGCGGCGACCACCGCTGCCACTGGCACCGCTGCCACCACTGGCAGCAGCCCTGCTGGAGTGCAATGGGCTGCCTGCAGGCGCCGCTGGCGCTGCGCTGGGGGAGGCTTGCTCGCCCTCATCCTCGCTCTCCCTGTGGTCCGGTGTGGCGGTGGCCATCAGGCTCAGACGGGTCTGTACCTGCGGCTGCAGCTGCGCGGCCGGCAGAGGGGGTGGTGGAGGGGGCGCCGCGGCGCTGAGGGGGCGCTGAGGCAGCGCACGACGTGCACCTGCTGCTGGTGCGGCGGCGGCGGCGCGGGTGGCAGCCGCCAGCAGGTTGAGGTGCTGCGCGCCCAGAGCCTCCGCAACGCCTGCCGGCGTGATGCCCATGATGTCGCGCGCCACGGCCCACTGCACGGCGGCGGCGTGGCAGCCGCCCAGTGCCCACTGCGATATCTCCACCGCGCCAGGCACGCCAGAGGCGGCCGCCGCGGCCAGCATGTGTAGGGGCGTGAGCCCGTCCGGGCCCGGCACCGCCCAGCCCAGGGCGCTGCCGTGCTGCTCGCCCCAGCGCAACACCGCCTGCACCACGGCCAGGCTGGAGCTGCGCACGGCGCGGTGCAGCAGCGTGATGGAGCCGTCCACATCCGCCGCCAGCGCCGCCGCCAGCGCGTCGCTCACCTCGGCCACGCCTGGTGCAGGTGCAGCTGCAGGGTCAGGACCTAGTGCAGAGGCCTGGCGCAGCAGCGAGGGCGCCCTGCTGAGGTTCAGGCTGCTGTCACTGCTGCTGCTGGCGCAGGCTCCGGCCAACATGTGCTGCGGCACCCCGCTCGCGCCAGATGGCGTGATGAGGCGGGAGGGCTGGGAGGCGGGCGAGGCGGCTGCCAGGAACGCCAGGGCGCCCAGGTTGGCTTGGCTCAGGCTCGGGCTGCAGGTGGTGGTGGAGGTGGTGGTGGGTGGCGAGGGAGGCGCCGGGGGCGCCAGGGCGGGCAGCGGCACCGCCAGCGCGTCAAACGGGACGCCGGCCGTGGTGGTGAGCTCCTCCACCAGGCGCTGCGCCAGGCAAACCATGCCGCTGTCCACGGCGTGCTCCAGCAGCGCGGCGCCGACGTCCACCAGCGCGGCGCGCGCGCGCGGCGCCACCAGCAGCGCGCTCACGCCGCGCGACAGGTCGGTGCTGCCACCAGCCGAGCCGCCCTCATGGGAGGGTTGGCGCTGCGATTGGTGCTGCTGGCCTCGGAGCGCCGCCACCAGCGCCCACCAGTGGCCCAGGTCCACCAGCATGTCGCATGCGCTCTGCAGCTCCTCCTCCGCCTGGCAGTCATCACCCACCGCCACGCCCTCGCCAGCGCCACCACCACCACCGCCAGCCCCATGCGAGGAGGAGGACGCGCAGGCAGGCGCAGACAGAGGCGCGGTCGTGGCTGTCTGGCTCAGCAGGTGGGGCATAGCAGGACCGTCAAAGAGGCCCCCTGCTGCCAACATGGTTGGCGCAGAGGCGGGCGCCACTGAGGCCAGGTGCGCCAGCTGCTGCCTGGAGTCTGTGCTGCCGCTCGTGGGCGCGCCAGCGGAGGCAGCAGGCATCATGCCCTGCAGCTCCGCCACCAGGGCAGCGTCATGCAGCACCGCCAGCGGCCGCGTGTCGCACACCACTGCGCCGTACTGGATCATGAGCTTCAGCACCGCCGCGTCAGCGCTGCCCACGCCCGCCTGCTCGCTGGCCTCGGAGCTGGCGCCCGCCAGCAGCTGCCACACGTCCAGCGCCACCTCCACCTGGGTCAGCGCAGCAGGGCCGCCAGCGCCGGCGGATGCCAGAGCTCGCGCATCAACGCCGTGCAGGGAGGGGGAGGGGCCGCTGCTGCCCATGGCTGCTGGCAACAACGCCTGCAGGTGCGCCGGCTGCGCGCGCTGGCGCCCAGCAGGCGTGGTGGTTGCCAGCGGGCGCGCTGAGCGGATCACGCCAGTGACGGCGCGGCCGTTCGCAGCTGCAACGAAATAGGGGCGGGCCTGCTGCTGCTGCTGCTGCTGCTGCGCGTCGTGGCAGGGCGAGCGTGCGTCGGTGAGGGTGGCGCTCATGGCCGCCAGCCCGGGCAGCGCCGCATCCAGGCCGCGCACCCAGGGTTCTGCGCCGCCCCAGTGAGCCACCACCAGGCGCACCACCAGCGCCGACCCGCGGGGGGGCAGGCGTGCAGCCAGCGGCACCGCCAGGAACGATGGCTGCCTCGCGCACGCGGCGGGGCCCGTGTGCAGCACGCGCTTCGCGCTGGTGGTGGTGCCCGGCAGGTGCACGGGCTCCGGCGTGGCGTGGCGCCAGGCGCGTGCATCTGCGTCCCATTCCAGCATGACCGCCCTGTTGTCGGACTGCACCAGCACCTGTGCGCCGGGCGGGGGCAGCAGCGCCTTAGGGCTGGTGGCTGACTCGCGCAGGCCCAGCGCCTCAAGCACCGCGCCCGGCACGCCGCCGTGCAGCAGCGCAAGGTCCGCGCCCGCGCTAGGTCCCGCAGCGCCCCGCGGCCGGCTAGGTGTGCCAGCCGCAGCCATGAAGCCCTGCAGGCTGGCGCTGCTGGCGTCAGGGGTGGGCTCCAGGTCATCCTCGGAGTCGGACGCCTGCGCGCCACCTGTGCGGCCTGGCGGGGGCTGCAGGGAGCGCAGCTCCAGCAGCAGCTCGATGCAGCCGCGACGCACCGCGGCGCTCACCACGTCCCACTGCGCCGCGTCAGAGCCCCCCTTGCTGCCTGCTGCCAGCGCCTTGCTGATGCTGGCCAGGAACGCTCCACCCTCGGGCAGCGATTCCGGCTCGGCAAAAGGGATTTTCATGCGCACCTGCGCCACGCGGCAGCGGGGCACGTACTTGGCACGAACACCGCCGAGGCGCGCGACTGCCTTGACGGTGTTCAGAAAGGCAATGTGGTCGGCATACATTGCGCTGCTGCTGTTGCAGGCTGAGTCGTTGGAGGCGTAGGGCGAGGTCTGCGCGGAGCAGCTGAGCGTGGTAGTGCAGTCCGAGGCCAGAAGCAGCGAGGCGCACGTGTCGCTGCCCACGCGCTCCATGGCCGGTACCGCACCTCCCCACTGCTGCTCTGCCGCACAGCACCGGCCAGCTGTGCAGGTCGGGCTGGCGGGCACGCTGCACTTGCCGTCGTCGCACGCGCCGCAGAGCGATACACCAAAGCCGGAGGCTGGGACCTGGCTCGCGCCGGAGCTGCCAAACAGACCAGTGGTATCCAAGCTGCCTTCAAGCTTGTCGCCGGACTGGTGCTCCATGCGTTTGGAGCAGCAGTGGCGGTTGCAAGCGGCGCCGAGGGCGTGTCGTGCCGCGCTCACTGACACAGCGGTATTACCGGCTTCACCCTGGATGCCCGTGCCAACGTCGTGTGAATCTGCGCCAGGAACATGCTGGGCAAGCGCCACACCCTGCGGCCCCGTGCCGTGTGGGTGCGACGGCCCTCCTAGGCCGGACGTGCTGCCAGTACTACTACACGATGCGGCGGACACCTGCAGCCCCTGCTTGTAGGTATCCGTTGGGGAGCCTGCAAATATACAAAAGCAGGAAAAAACGGCAGCCAGCAGGTGTTGGGGGCTTGCGTAAGTACCTGAGGCAGCGAAATGTTGCTCACTCGGTTGTGACGTGTGTGAAGTTTCAAGCTTGCGTACTGAAAGCGCAAGGCTCAGTGCAGCAAAACATGACATGTCAGTGTACGTATGGGAGGCAGCACACCGCAGTCTACCAGCTGTTCGTTCCGTAACCCAGGCTGTCCAATGCCGTGACATGAGCGTGAACGCAAGCCTGAACTGGCCAGGCGGTAGTTGCGGAGCCTTCCATAAACTGCACGCTGCTAGTCGAAATCTGAGACCGTTCCTGACATAACTTCCGATATACCTTGTCGGCGAGAGCGACCTGCAACGGTGACGCCGTAGACGAGGACCAACGTTGCCATGACCACAAACGCGGCGAGAGAGGCGAGGTTGGTGCAAACAGCCAGGGTAACCAAGGACAGTCCCGCCACTCCCACCACTCCAGTGCAACGGGCCAGGCTGGTGTTCAGAAGCCGCGTGCAAGAAGCCTGCGTGACATAAAAAGCAGTTTCAGGCGAACACGCAGCCAGGTGCGGCGCACAACCCCGCAGCCAAGCATCCCCACAAGGTGGAAACCATGCTGCAATTCCTGCTTGCATAGCCTGCTGTGTGAGGTGGGGGAAGCGGGCATCAGGCGAGACACCGGTCAGGGCGGACCAAAAAACATGCTTTTGGTGCCTCGCGCTAGTCCTAAGTTTCGCCTGGGGTCCCAAGCCGCCGTGAACGCAATAGGGCAGGAGAGCGGATCTTACCTTGCACGCCATCCCTGACCCCGCCACTCTGTGTGAGCGAGCACCAGCGGGCTCCAAACGTGCCCAAACGAGGCCAGACAGGCCACTCCGCGCACAGCTTCTGATGTCCTGACCGAGACGACTTAGTCCAAACCCGGAAACAGTCGCGCTATCGGAGTCATGTGTCGGGCCGGGATTCAACAATAGGTGGCTTGCAACAAGAATCGAGTTCACAACGAGGTCACTTGTCTTTGTCACCGTGCGCGCATGGACCAGGAGAAGTGTGGCAAGCTTGTACGCATATTCATGTGTCGCGCATCTGACTACAGAAGCTTGACGACTTGTACAAATATACAAAGGTCGGAGCGGCAACTTTGCCACTTTTGTCGTATTTATGTGTTGTGATGACTGTGAGTGCGTTCAAAACAGCCTGAACAATTACACACGTTGCTGTCACACAGATAACCACGTACTATGTGCAACAAGATAACTTCACCTTACGTTTTCCCGGACGCCGGTTCATGTTTGCCGTGTAGTTGCGGTGCAGGCCAGAGAGCAGGTCAGAGAGGGGGCTTGGCCAGGGGAAGCTTACCTGCTGGGGTCCGTTGCTGCGGGCTGCCTGATTACGCTTTGGCTTCCACATCGCACTTACAGCTCCTCACAACTATCTCATCCTCCACGTTGTCACGTGTGCGTCACTGCTCAAAAGGATGTGCGCGCTTCACATAAAGCTGCTCGTCAACCAGGACTTGTTGCACAGGCGCCGATTTGCTGGATATGCCATGTGAGTGCGTGCTGACCCATCACGCGTGTGTGTGCGCGCGAGTGAGTGTGAGTGTGCGCGCAAATGCCATGTGCACGATGCGGAGGGGGTGGGGTGTGGAGAGGTGGGCGGACCCTGATATTGCACCTGGTAGCTCACATCGTCAATGGGATGTCCTTGCGTGCACGCAAGACGGAGTTTGTGTGCAACAGGTGAGGGGTGTACGGGGAGTGGCTTGCATGTGCACTCTTTGAGCCAGGATGTGGGACAAGTGAGGTCACGCCTTGGGGAGCACCATTCCGCTTTTGCAACTATCGTCATAATGACAGCCTTGATCTATTGATCCCCCCCCCATCCATCACGTAATGTCTTGGTTGGCGGATTGTGCTAGCAAGACAACTTGACCGTGTGCAAAGTATACACACATAAGCAGCAGGTGGCCACGCAGCAGCTGACTGGGGCACCTCTGCAAATACAATCGCTCGTAGTATCAGGATGCAGGTGACGAGGGGACTAGCCCAGCCTGCTGAGCGCTTCGGGTGTCATGCGACCGCACCACGGCGTGTTTGCCAGGTTTCGCTTGGCTTAGTGTCGGCCAGGCGACCTGTGGTATCTGCAGTACTGAAGAGCACTACAGGCGGGAACGTGGTCACGCTGCAGAACTCGTACAGGTGAGTGAGCCTGGGCTGCGCGCATCCAGTCGGACTTTGCCCCCAGGGAAAACAAAAGCGGACAACACTAAGAAAATAAACCTGCGTATAATTTTGACCTGCGCAGGCTGTCTACCTCGGTAACTAAACAGCATGACGCAGGTATGTATTTGACAGGCATTGCGTTGGGGTGCATGTTGTGGCGTGCAGCCGTGCTGGCACGCAAATGCAGCAAGTGAATCAGCTGCCCCGTCACCACTGTTGCTCTGGATTCTGCTGCTTGTTGCAGGCTGCAGTCTCGACGACTACATGCGCTGCTTGCCTTTCTTCATGACTCTGTTGCATTTGCCGCTGGGCGCCAAACTTGAGAACTCTCACCCTTCAAAACGGGACGTGTTCCTATTGACCGTTCCAAGAATACAGATACTGGAGTTTTGGGTTCAGCCCACCGCGGAGTGCGTGCTGGTGTGAGTAGCTGAGTTTGGTTGATGACGTGCAACCTTAAGTGCTGTGGAACCGGCCTGGACACCAGATGTTACTGCCAGTGCGGTCATGTCCCCAGTATGTGACCTGTGTGTTGCACGTCCGTGTGCATGTCCCGATGTGCAGGCAGCAAGGAAACAAAGTCACGTTGACCTCTCACGGTGCTGCTATACGTGGCAGCCAGCTGGTTGAGGAGCTAGGCCGGCAGGGGACGCTCACGGCTGACTTGGACGTGGCAGTCCACTTTGCATGGGACCCACGCGCCACAGCCCCCAAGATAGACTCGGACGCAAACCTAGTGGTGAGTTTGTCTGTCTGTCGACGTGAGCGCTGTCGGGTGCGGTGCGTGGTGCTCGCGCCGCTGTGCGTTCCGCACACGTGTGCGTGCGTGAGGGCCCTGACCGATGTGGAGGGCAGCCTGGCGTGTGGCATGCTGACCTTGGCTCTGGCCGCACTGGGATACAGTGTTGGGGCTCACCAGCGGACGACGGGCCAATCAGTGCAACCATGCGCACACTGCGCACAGGCGCATGTCGTGGTGTATTGGTGCGCGCGCACGCAGCTCACAGGGCGCGGCCTATGTACCCATCCCGGCTGGGTGACTCAGCATGTCCAGCTTAGGGCGCCGCTGTTGTCGTGCCCATTTGTGGGTGTTGGTGTTGGGGCCATCAGCATCACCATGTGAGGATGGGGGAGCAGGGGGTCAGCGCTTGCAGGCTAGGACTGAGAGGCACCTCATGGCCATCCTGGCGAGGGAGGGAGGGAGGGAGGGGCAGCAGGAGCGCAGGCGACGATTCGCCGGCTGGAGCGGTTGCTGCCGCTGCCCACACAAGCAGGCCGCCCGCCAGGCCTGCGCTTGCTGGCACCCACACCCTGCCTAGCCTGCCTGCCTGCCTGCCTGCCTGGTGCATGAGTGGCTATCGCTATCGGTATGCTGCTCTGATGACCCATGCGGGCTGCCGCTGCCGCTGCGTGTGATGTCCGCGCTCCTGCCTCCTGCCTTCCATCACACCGCCCCTACTACCTGCCAGATCAAGGTGGACCTGCCCATGCCCTTCGCGCTGCTGCCCAAGCCGCTGGTGGAGGCGGCCGGAAACACCGCGCTGGCCACCATGATGCCCGTCATGATGGTGGGTAGGGGCTGACGCGCGTGTTGCGCAGGCTGTGTGCTGTGTGGCGCATCGTGCACACCTTCACCTGGGTGGCAGTGCGGTAGGTCATGAATCATGCGGCCGGCGCACACGCTGAGAGCAGGCTGTGCTGATATGGCCGTGCTGCCTTGTGAGCTCAGCTCAGCTCAGCACGCCACCGATTGGTGGACCTGGCTGGCTCGATCGGCGTCCTCGGCAGCCCCGACCCACACACTGCTGCTGCCAGCAGCACGAGGCACTGACCAACCGCTGCCGCCTGTTAGTGGGCGCTTCATCCGTGTTATGTGTGCCGGTACCAAACCTTCACACGGCGTGGAGGGCCCCCCTAGCGGGGCAACCTCTGCCCAGTGCGCACATTCATGCGCGCTTCAGGCCAGGCAGTGGCCTTACGTGTTGCTTACCTTGCCGTCACCACCAATCACCAGCGATGCGCCCTGCGCCAGCAGCGTGTCGCCGCATGCTGGCCTGTCAAGCCCACCCACCCACTGCATTGCATTGCGTTGTGTGTACTGCTACCGCGCACCTGCCTGCCTGCACAATGTCAGCCTTGACCCTGACCTGGTGTCATGGGCAACACGCACACAACACATGAACCACGGCCATGAAAGTGCTCCTTCACTGCGTGCTGTGCTGCAGAACGTGTTCACCGCGTCCATGGCGCGCGACTATGAGCTGTGGGCCAACAACTCCACCGTGCGGACCGACAGGGAACAGCTGGTCATGTCGTACTGACATGGTGGAGCCTGAGTCGAGGCCGGGCCTGTCACTGCCCTTGCGGGTGATTCGACGGACAGCCAGGCCGTGGGCAGAGCAGCCGCGCCGGTGGCGTGCCGTTGGACCATTCAATTCGACAATGATAACAATGAAAGCTTATATGCTCCGAGCGTGCTGCATACACCTACACGCACGTGCACATGCACTATGTATCGGCGGTGAGCCGGTGGCGCCTCCCCTAGGTGTAGGTCTGCATATGGCGGCAGGCCAAGATGTGCTTGCTGCTGACGGCGCACCGTGTTGGCAGCGCATCGTTCCGCAGCCACTCCCTCACGCAGGAATGCGCTTGTCCCACCCGCGGGCCTCCATCCTTACTGGTACACATGCATGGCACCATGCACAGTGGACTGCAAGCAAAGGAAAATCAATCCACTTTTCCTGTTTTGCAAGCTCCATCTGATTTACCAATCATCATGGCCAAGGACGACTGCTTGTGTGCATGTAGGCGCACGTACCTGCACACGTAATGCGCGTGTGCAGCTCCTGCTGTTACACTCTGTTCTTGCTGGGAGCTGCTGGTCGCACTGTAACAAGCCTGCGGCAGATGGTTTTGTCAAAGTGTCAAGCGAAGAGCGTTCTGCCTGGCATTTCCGAACAGTGCACGCCGCACGCCGTCGGATTGAGGCCTGCCCTGCGGAAAGCATAGAGTCTTTCTCAGCTATGATGTGTGGTGCGCGTCACCGCGTGCAGTGCCCAGGCGCGTGTCAAGGCCTCAGACATCCTACAGCCTCAACTGGGTAAGCGGGCAGCAGGGATGTGGCGGCGATAGGTGGCGGTAGGCGCTGCACGCGCATCCCGGCAGCCCCGGGTGTACTGCTGTGTACAGTTCAGCGCGCGCCAGCGGTTTGTCCGCCTGCTATGCTGTGCTGTAGACTGCGCCTCACTGCCAGTAGGCTGCTGCTGCTGTTGGTGCATGAATGAGCGCAACATGCTTGCAGTGTGTGGGGCACCCTGCCTGTCAGCCGCGCAGCCGGCTCAGCGCCGTGTGCTTGCCTGTGCAGTGCGCTTGCATGATCCATGTGGTGGCATACCTACCGCTACTTACGGCTGGCCCCCATCCTCTGACTCTGAGCCTCCACACATGCATTGACGCACGCGCCTCACCCAGCAGGTGGTGGCTCGTGAAGGGCACAGGACAGGCACTGAGGCAGGCAGCGGCACATTGGCGGTGCCAGGCGCATGCCGTCAACCGGCTACGTGCAAGCGCTGCGCTGACACGCTCTGGCTGGTGGCACTGCCCTGCCCTGCCAGCAGCCTGGCTCCGGTTACCCCGCAGCGTGCTGCTGCTGGACGTCCACATACTCTTCTAAGCAGTGAACGGCCAGCAGGCAAACACACTGAGCTGGCCAAAGTAGGGGGGAGACAGGCGACACTGCAAACAACGAGCGAGAGAATTACACAACGGCAAGAGCGCTCCAATGGGTATGCAACCGGGTGCAACAACCATAACTTGTTATTTTGTGTAGTGACACGCGGTAGCATGGTGTGTGCTGTTACCCGAGAGATTTGGCATCTGAACTTATTTGAGCGGGCAATCATCGTGGTTGATGGCCACGAAGGACTCAGGCTGCCAGGCCACTGTAAGCAACACAATAACAATACAATGCGGCAGGAATGATGGATACAACCAGAACACGCTCAATATGATCCGGTCAGCAGTGTATGTGGCTGGCGGACCTGTCCTAAACGGGCACGGTGGCACTTTCCGCACCGCCACTGCTCCTGCTATTTGCAGCAGGCAGGGCAGGCGGCCCCACCACTACTGCATGGCTGGGTGTGGGGGTGGGGGTGACTGTTGCGCCCGTACCACTGCTGCGCTTACGGCGCCTGCTCCTGCCTGACTCAGCCTCGCCGCCAGCGCCACCTGCAGCGCCGCTGCGGCGTCCGGGCGTCGCTACGTGTGCAGGCGGAGAGGCATCCACCCCATACAGCGCCCGCACCTTCTTACGCAGCCCGCGCCGCAGCAGCACCGGCATGCCCTGGCCGGGTGCGTCTGCACCCCACACACCCCACTGCACTTTGCCACGCCGGTGTGCGATGGCGGGAGGGGCCACCAGCAGCGCTGCTGGCGGCGCGTCGGGGCGTGATGAGGCCTCGCCATGCATGGCACTGGCGTAGCCCGGCGGGGTGACGAACTTGCGGCAATGGCTGCAGGGGCAGTGGCTGCACAGCGGGCTTGCAGATGATGCAGCGGTCCACGCTCTGCCACACCCGCCTTCACGCACAAGCCGCTGCTGGCTGGGGGGCCGCTTCGCTGTGCTGTCACCGCCGCCGCCTTCGCCGCTTTCGCCGCCACTGTCACTGCCGCTGTCATGGTCCGCGCACCCCGCCAACGCGTGGCTGCTGGGCAGCGCGGGCGGCGGCGGCACGCACAGGAAGCTGTGGTACGCCGGCTGAGCGGGCAGCCACAACGCCCACACAGGCTTAGGCAGCATGCGGCTGCACCACCCGGCTGCTGCAGCCCATGATGAGGCTGAGGGGGCGCCGGCGGGCGGCGCGCTGGCCTCGCTGCTGCTGCCTGCTGCTGCAGCTGCTGGCGGCAAGTGCCGCACGCCGCAGCTGCAGCGCGTGTGCGCCAGATCGTGCGGCAGGTGGCGGCGCAGCAGGCGGTGTGCGCCCACCCCCAGCGCGTAGGGTGTGTGGTAGGACAGCAGCGCCGTGGCGGCGGCGGCCAGGCCGCCCGCTGCTGCAGAGGCGCCGCTGCTGCTGCTGCCGGCTGGGTGGCGTGCAGCGGAGGCCTTGATGTCAGCCAGCACGCTGCCGCTGTATGCGCTGGCCCCATGCGCCACCACCTGCATGCACATGCAAGCAACACGCAGCCCGCAGGGTGGTGTGATGAGGTTGCAGCTGGGCCAGCTATGCCAGCATGCACGTACGGGCCAGGCAGGAACGCACAGTTGGCAGGCATGTGCACACGCAGCGGGACGCAGGTTGGGAGTGATTGGCAGCACCGGACTGCCCTGGGGAGGCGACGGTGACGGTCAGGTGCATGCAAGCATATCCCCGCAGCGAACCCTCACTTGGT
>BDDA01000142.1:156386-171141 GCA_001662385.1 Chlamydomonas asymmetrica | reverse complement strand
CTGGCGCGCCGTTTACCGGTACACTACTTCACTACTGCGTATTTTACCCTTCCTGAATGTTACAGCACCATTTATCTCAAGCCGTTTCTCTGCTCTCAAGCAGTGCACACCGGCTTGCTCAATCGCAACTGCAATCATGCCCAGTTTCATGCGGTTGGCAATAACGGTACGCAACTGAAACATCGACAGCAATCGTGCGTGCACATCTGAATGCCAAGTAGAGCCACCCCCTGATCCGATCCAGGAGCCTGAGCGGATCCAGATCCTGATCCGATCCATATGTGAACTGCCCCTAACGTACAGCGATGATGTGATGATCCGGTCAGCGCGCCTACAACTCAATACGGCATTGCATTGGTGTTCCACTGGCTTCAGGTATCACAGCTGCATGCGCTCGTGACATGATTGGCTGTGCGTACACATGTGCGTTGCCAATGCGGTACCAGGGGCTGCTGGTTTCGGAGCATGGGTACGAGCCGGACCAAGCAGCGCTGGACGAGCTGTATGCGCTCGCCTCGCGCTACCTCGTGTCGCGCCCCTGGCTCTTCAACGACCAAGCGATGGCGAACATGCTGTGGAGCCTCGCCTCCATGCGTTGCAGCGCAGAGGAGCAGCCGCTAGTAGGGCAGCTTGCCAGGGAGTGTGTCGCACGACGGTTTGAGGGTTTTAGCATGCAGGTCAGTTTTATATCTCCGCCTGGCTGTGCGTTGCTGAAGGTGGCCGTCGTTGCTGTCGCCGCTTGAGTGGTTGTTTGTCATGCACTGAGTTCGCGAATGGTCAACGTCCAAGGGCCGTCCCCTGTCAACCTGGCAGGGAACGCCCCTTGGCTTGGGTATGCTGCTGGCTCGTTGGTTTTCAGACTTGCTTTGTACAGGGGAGTATTGTGTACGGTATCGATCACCTGGGGTGATCCCGTTTTCACCTGTTTTGCATCAAC
Organism: Chlamydomonas asymmetrica; assembly: GCA_001662385.1. NCBI lineage: Eukaryota > Viridiplantae > Chlorophyta > Chlorophyceae > Chlamydomonadales > Chlamydomonadaceae > Chlamydomonas > Chlamydomonas asymmetrica. The sequence goes on along the minus strand of BDDA01000142.1, from coordinate 170,204 downwards.
CAATTTTACGTTTGCGTCCTCTCACTGCGCTCGCATGTTGCCGTTCTCAGCCGCTGGTGCGAGGCAAGCACGCCTTGAGTGCGACCTGCGCCTGCGCCTGCACCTCTGATCACATGCTCACACCACTTCCACTTCCCTCTCCCTCCTTCCCAACTTGCGCGCATGTGCGTCTTTGTATGCATACAGGCGATGAGCAACTGCACCTGGGCGCTGGCCAAGCTCGGCTACCCTGACCAGCGATACTACGCAGCCATGGCGCAGGCGGTGCTAGCGAGGCCCGTATCATTGAACAATACCACATGGCAGCAGTGGTCAAGTATGCTGTACGCGCTGCCGATCGTGAGGCACCTCAACACGGTGCGTTCGCTGTCTCTTATTCACTTGCTGTGCTTTGTTGGGCTGGTCTGTCATGTGTGTTTGAGTGGCATGCAAAGAGCGTGAGTTGGTTGCTCCGTGCATTTGGTTTACTGATCAGCACAGGCTGGATGGCCGGGGTCAACGCATGCCCGCCTTGTCCTTCCACTCTGTTACGTGCGTTGTCCACAGGCCCTCCTTGATAGGATTGTGGACATGTTGCTGACGGACAACGCCGCAGCCGTGGGCGTCAACGCAGACTCACAGGCATACGTGAACATGCTGTGGTCGTTTGCCGTGCTTGGCTACTGCCCGCGCCGAACAGAGGTGGCCACCATGCTGGTTCGCCGCTTCTGCGAGGTGCGCTGATCATGAGGGGCATTGTGGCTCATCAGCAACGCTAGCGGGATTTTGACTGCAACCCATTGCGACCCCTGTATCTGCGGCTGAAGCTAAGCGCATGTGGAAGTAAGGGGGAGTCCATTTCCAGCACAGCTGCCAGCGAACCGATAACCCCAAACTCGATCATCTACCTGGCGCCTAGACGCCACACCGTGAATTTGTATGCTCCAAAGCGCTGCGGTCCACCTGCCTGCTGCTAATCACGCATGTAATAAACTGCACTCAAATCCGAAATGCTGATGCACCAATGCACCATGCCTTGAGCATTACGGGGGTTTCTCAGATTCACCATCAGCCTTGTCACCTATCCAATGATAACCATGCCTTACGCACCTCAAGCACCACGCTATGCGGATCTGCGCAAGTGCACCTGCCCAGATGCTTAACTGTAGTCACCTGTTTGGGGGATACTGGGCGGCATGATGGCAGCGAATCCATGCATGACAGCTTTGGCGGTTGGTGCGGGTGTGCAGTCGGGCGCGGCCATGCGGGTGTGCCTGACTCAGCACCCGGCACCTCTGCCTAAGCAGGCCAGCAACCGGGTGGCAATACAGGCAAGGCATGTGATCGCGCGTAGTGGGTTGATTGGGTTTTTGAACAATCGGACTCGGGGCCGTCTGCTCTGATCCATTACCGATGTACATTAATCCGTGCTAACGAACCAAAGCTACACGCTAGGGCATCGTGTCCTCAATTCTGCTTGTGCTGTTTCATTCTGCATTAGGTTGCCGACGTTGGTGAGCACCGCGTGCGGGCGGCGATGCCGGATGAAGGCGATGGCAAGACGCACACAGCGGTCGGTCTGCAGCCGCAGTGCAACATTCTGTGGGCGGCAGCGGTGCTGGGCGTGATGCAGGACTTGGAGCCAGAGTGTGCTCACCTCATCGCACAGATCGAGCGTGCTGGGGTGGAGAGGCTTGGAGGGGAGGAGCTGTTCCAGCTGTGGCAGGTGAGGTGTGGTATCGCATTGTGCAGTACGCCTGAAGTACGTTTGCTATACTGCAACGCATATGAATGGAAAGGAAGGCAGCAGGTGTGAGCGACTTGTACCATGCAGTGCTGGTTGCTTCATGCAGCGTTAAACACAGGTGCGGAATGGCAGATGTGCGCCATTACTTGCGCGCCACTCTCTCGGATGATTATAGCGTGTCCGCAAGCAAGGGCCGTGGATCACCCGGCTGTCTTGCCGTGAACACCGTGTATGGCATTGCGGTTCTACCTGACGCATGGGACCGCTGCGTGTGACGCGACTGCGTGCGTGCAGTGGACGGCGTACAGTGCGCAGGCGCCGAAACATAGCTTCCGGTGTGGGCGTCCGTGTCTGCACATGCAGCATGTGATTGGTGTTTATGTTGGGGCAGCTGGTGACGTATTGCGGTGGGATTGCCTGAAAGTATTGTGGGCGCGTTGCGTGTTTTGATGTACACCTACAGGTGCATGTGGAGGCGCAGCGCCTAGGCCTCACAGGAGCTCAGCTCCCCGCCCAGTTTTCACAACTCGCCTGCGTTGGCGCCACCAAGCTGCAACTCGCGATGCGGCGCACCTCCGTCACCTCCAACACGCAGTCGCAGGTGCAAGCCAGCCTAATGCGTCTGCAAGCCGCACTTGCTGCGCCGCCCTCAGGGGCCGACCCCCTGCTCCCCACGCCCGCCACAGCAAGCTTCCCCGCTGCTGATGCTGACCTCAGCAGCCCCTTTACCATTGTAGATGTGCTGCCAGAGCGGCTGCTGGTATCAGAGGACCGAGCTGGCAGCAGTGGGCGCACGCTCCCCGCCGACGTGTTCTCGCTCGTGGAGCCTCCGAATCGCAGCATTCCCGGCAGCGAGTGGCTCATGCTCGTCGATTTTGTGGTGTCAGTACGCCTGCCTGCTTCGGCTGGTGGAGGGCAAGGGGGGAAGGTGGTGCATGTGGCAGTGGAGTATGACGGGCCAGCTCACTTCATGTCTAACCTAGAGCACGCGCAGCATCGAACGGGCCGCACGCAGCTGCGTGACCGCTGGCTGCACCACGCATTCGGGGGACGTGTGGTGACGATCCCATACTGGGAGTGGGTCGCGAGAGCCTCCCAAGCTCAGAAATGCCAGTACTTGCACAGGAAGATCATGGCAGCGCTCTCTTATGGCAATGACGCGGCTGCTGCTGAGGCGCTCGATGTGGCTGGCCCTGTCACACAAGTGAACGAGCTCGTGGGGCATGATACGGCACTCCAACCGCCTACCCACAGGGATGTCATCGGCAGCAGCAGTGAGACGTCTGGCAGTGATGGGGAAGGAGGAGCCGTTGACGACGGGCTGTCGCCGCTGTTGGATGACTCCCACCCGGCGTTCCGCATCAAGCACGTTCGTCGCAATGTGTGCATCCCGGCACCGCTTGCACGGCGGGGGCGCATGCCGCGCCAGCGCGAACAGATTGCACTTGGCCACGTGATTAACCCCACCTCGCAAGCCATCCGCTCCTCAGCTTCCCCTTCACCACCACCTCCCACAGCGACAGCCCAGCTAGCATCGTCGTCACCACCTTCCGCCTATGCCGCTTCGTCATCCACACCTGCGCCACCACCGTCGTTGGCACGCCCGCGGCCTGCGCGTCAGTCACAGTCATCCTCCCTGCAGCAGCCACAGCAGCCGGCTCCAGCTCCAGCTGGGTCCTCTGTTGCTCTGGCGGCAGCACCGGAGGCGGCAGGCGAGCTGGCAGTGTCTGCCGGGGCGAGCGGGCGCAAAGGCAGCCTTCCTGCGGCTGCGGCTGCTAGGAGGCCGCCCAGGAGAGCCGCCGGTGGCAGCAGCGGCACAGCACGTAGCAGCATTTAGCAGTGAACCCTAGCTACGACCGTGTGAATGTGTCCAATTTGATGATTTGATTTCGTCTTAGTCTGCAGTCCACTGGGCCAAGGGAGTGTCACCATGTTGCAAATCACGTGGTGCAGCATGTGTGCTATGTCAAGTGCATGTGTCTGCCAAACATGCCATGCCTACCCGTTGTTGGGGACCAAGAGAGGTCAAGTTCCCAACGACAACGCCTTATCCTGACAACCTAGCAATAGCGTCGCAGCATGCGTGGTGCTATCACCGTTGCTCATCGCGTATGCTCTACGTACTCCCCCCTCCCTAGTGTTGTAGCCCAGAGACACCAGCAGCGGTGGGTGATTGAGCTGCCTGCTAGCTGCAGTGTTGCCCCGGCAGGCAGGCTGGTGGGTGGCAGTCGCCGGCAAGGAATGCATTGCCAGCAGGCAACAGCTGTATGTCAGGTGTGCGCTTATTTGCCAGCCAATCGTCCTTCTTGCCTGCCTTAGAGGCCAACCTTGCGTGTTGCGGGGCTAGTTCGCATACGGATCAGGTTGGGGTCTCCATGGGGTTTACATATATACGCGGTCTGAGTCGGGGGTCAAGTTTGCTGCACATGTGACCTCCCGTGGGGTTTGAAGCAATTACAGCACGGAGTCTTACGTTGCTCGTACTGCCCTCATGTGTGTACGCTCAGTCCGAATGACAGCGATAAGGGTTTGCATCACAAGTTCATAACAACGTTGCTCGCTGAGGACGTCAAGGCCAACGGGCTGGCAAAGCACTACCGTGGCAAAAGGGTGTGGTGAAACGTGCAGCATCGTTGGTTCACCTGCTGCCTTTCGCCAGACCCTGTTCCCGCTCCTGATGAGCTCCGGAACCGTCTTGCTCATATCCCGAACGCTGTATCGGTTTCGGATTTTCTGCAGTGTGCCTAACAAGGTATTGTGGGACGCCGGGCTGTTCAGCCAGGTGCCAGGCATGTCTTTGATTAAATAAGCAGCATGCCGCGTAAACGTTTTTGTGGTATCATCAGGCGGCAGCCCACACAACACTGTGCACATGTGCGCTGACTGGCTACATAGCTGACGTGCGCATGTCACCCTTGTTGCTTCTTTGCTTGCATCCCAGGCACCCACAGCAGGACAGTACAAATTATCGAGGTCAAGTTGGAAGGTGGATGGGCTCTCTTCCTGCCATGCATGCTTTCATTCTCTCTTTGGCTGCATGCAGACCCGCGCCGCCCACCAGCAGCGTTACCATGTTCGTTCGCGAACCACACCCTATGCAATACCCGTACGCCCCGCCACGCACTGGTCTGCGAAACCCGTGGTGTCTTGGCCATCCACCACACACAATTCAGGATGTCAGCAAGAAGGTGGCAGCAGACCAAGGCTGTACACAACAGGCTTATTCCCACCAGGCCAGGCTAGCCAGGCTGCAAGGCCTATAAGCTGAAGTACAGTGCCATTTTGTAGCCATCAGGCTAACAATGGGTACAGGCAAGGGCAGCAACAACATGGCTGGAAAGGGGCCTCCGCCTCGTGTATAAGCACCTATGCGATACAATTCCATACTCCACACAGTCAGCACACACATTTGTGTAGAAGTGGCCTCATAAATGGTTTTGCAAAGCAGGTAGAGTAATAGAGTAGCTGTACCTGCACACCTCCCCTTGTGGGACTGCATGGTTTACACGCACCTGCCTCTTCACGCTCTCCCTGTTTCTCCGTTCCCTGCGTTCCAGGCTCACACGACAGACCGTTTATTTGGATGGCAATTCAGCAAACGAGGCGTTCCACATAATGTAGTCATAGCAATATACCCAAGAAAAACACAAGTGCACTGGCGTGGTATAAGATATAGGCAGGTCTAGGGTTGTGCGCACGTGATGGTTCGATCAACTGCCGAAGCGTAAACACTTTTGGACAGTGTTCAGCTGCCAGGCGAACTGTTTCAAGCAGTCATCAGAAGCAGATTCCTGGAGCTCGCAGTGCTGATTCTGGGATGCACTCCCTTTGTTGCTTCACCGTTCATGCCAACAACAAGTGCGTAATTATCCTCTGCCTGGCGCTTATGTCTGCATGCGCTGCCTGCAATCTCGGCTAAGTGCTGCTGTATTGGTTTCGTCTAAGTACTGTTACCGGTACAATGTTGCTAGCTATTTGTTATTATATAGCTTTTGATTTGTCCCTGCCGGGCATCTTCCACGAAGAGCCCCAAACCTGCATCTGCCTTAAAGCACGTAGCTCCAGCGTACGTCATCTTAAGCTATTAGTTGTAAGTGTGACGCTCTCTCTTCATACTCCCTCCCTTGTGAACGCGCGCACTTTCTGCAGCATTAGGGGTTGCAACGCCGCAAATCATCGTCGTCGATAGCTAGCGTGGTCCCCATACACACCAGGGTGAACTGCAAGGCCAGTAATGTACAATTATTATTATGAATATGAGATAGGCAGGCTCGGGTATTGAGCGATTAACGGTGGTGGTTGATTCCTTGGCCCAGCTGCGAAGGCAGACCCTCACACCTCAGGCACAAGTGGCACTTGGCGTTGAGTTGCAACAAGACAAATGGCCTGGAGGAGCCTTGAGAAGCAGCTTCTTCGCGCTCGCAGTGCTGGCTTTGGGGCATACCCGGTTCAGCGCTCAACGCGCGTGCAACCAGCGGGTGCGTATACGCATAACTCGAAACGAGTTGACCATTTGCACAATGGCCAAAAGGTTGTCTTTAAGAACGCCGAGATGATTACGTTTGGATGTGCTCGCCCAACAAAGAGCAAAATACGTCTATGTTTGGCTTGCCCAGGTGACAACGGTGTGTCTGGTTGGGCAGATCAGGCCCATCTGAGGGGGCCGCCTGCTGCAACGCAAGCTCATGGCAAGCTTAGGACCACAGCAAGATAGTTCGTCTCAGCAATTGTGCCAGACAGGAGGCACGCAGTCTGAGAGAGTTGGTTCCACACATGACCCGACCTTCGTTGCCCGCACCGCTAGAACTACTGTTCAAAGGACAGCAGCACTGGACAGTTTATGCACCACAGAAGCGCTGCCTGCCAAAGCAACCACAGCACAACCTGCTGCCCAGCAAACAGCAGTGGACTGGTTGGTCCGAGGGCGTGACAGCTTTTACATTTTCGACGAGGCGATATCGGTCGTCCACAGCTGGATGCTGAAGGCAAGAGTTACTTGGGAAGGCTTGGAGGTATTGGCGACATCAACGTGGCTGCACAGGCACCTCGCTGGGAGCGTTTGAGGGAGCTTGAGCGGTACGCGACGGAGCGTGGACATCTGTGGAGCTCTGCTGTAGTGACGCTGGCGATGCAGAAGGCGCGTGGGCATTCGCATGGTTGAACCCCATATGCACGGATGACCCTTTGAATGCACCATACTTTTTGTTGCTGCTTCCCTACAAGTGGGCGTTATGTGCAAGCGGTACTCAGCAGCGCTGCATCCATGCTGGCAGCATGCGGCACTCTGCGCCATCGAAACGGAAGAGCGTCGCAGTGCCGCGATGCTGCACAGTAGCGCAGTGACAAGCACACACAAAGCGCTGCGCCGATCTACCTGTGGTCACGCAGTACACTGTGCGTTGCATGCAGTCTAGCATGTATGCCTCCTTGCGTGCAGTGGCCTAATCGGCCGCACCATGCATACCCGCAACATCCCTGAGCATTGCATAGCCCCTGCAAACCTTGGCGTTTGCCATGCTTCAACCGCAGTACTGCATTCCATCAAGCATTCTTACATGACTGCCGCAGGGTGGGATGAAACCTACCAGTACTGCTATAATGTGCAGTTGTTACTGGCTGGGCCGTGTGCAACAGGTCACGGTGTTTAAGTGCGACGTGCGCAACGCCGAGGAGGATGCCTTTGACGCAGACGAGCGCCGTGTCATGCTGCTGCTGGCGCGCCTGCTGCTGCCACTCATCCCCAAACTGAAGGAATCCGGGACCCTGTCACCGCCCTGTACAGCTGCGCCAAGGGGCAGCTGTGGCCTGGCCCGCTGATGTCCGCACTGTTCAAACGCCTGGAGGCCGACAGCTGCAGTCTTGTGACTGACCCAAATCAGGTCAACGGCCACAGCTACGGCAACCTCTTCTGGTCTGTCATGAAGGCCGATGAGTATGCATCAAGGGCACGCGGGCAAACGGCAAGCACACCTGTGGCCTCCATGGCAGCGGCTGCTCAAGAGGTCGATGGCGCAGGTGGCGACAGCAGCAGCAGCTGGGTTGAGGGGGCCACGGTGGCGGCGGACGTCGTCAAGCGTGCAATGGCGCCTGGCGGAGTGCTGGCGGCAGCTGGTGGGTTCCTCGTACAGGCCGTTTCTTGGCAGTCTTTGCAGCTGGAATCACAGGTGAGACCGCATGGGGAAGAAAGGGAAAGGGCAAGTGACAGGGATTCATTTGGGGATTGGGATGGGCATGTACAATATGTCCTGCATGCATGGCAACAAGTTCAAATCTGAACGTACATGTGCGGTGGCATCCCACCTGCATGTGAACGTTGGGTTAACCATCCATGTGAATGCAGCAATATAGCGTTATCCGCACCCATGCAGCGCGTGCACGCGCGGCTCAGGGTCACTCGGCTGCGGGCATGCATGCATGTCAGGAGTGCGTCACAGGATTATTCGGACGTGCGGAATCCCAGCGTGGCGTGCACGCATGCCACAACCGGCATTCATGGGTGTGGATGGAGCCCGGGCTTTGTTACACATCAGCTTACAAGCATGTGTGCGCACTTGTGTGTGGGTGCATGTGCAGGGGGTGTCCCTCATATTGATGGCATGCGCCAAGCTAGGCTTCACCTCCAACCGCACCCTGCTGGATATGCTGCTGGCGCGTTTCCCTGACCTGGACAAGCAGCCGCGCCCCCAAGAGGTCTCCAACGCGATGTATTCCCTGGTACGCTGGTGCGTGGAACAAGCGCCTTGCGTGCCGTTTGCATATGCCGATAAAACAAATCCACTAATTGTTTGTTGGCAGCCTCATCCACATGTTTCCCAGCAGCCAACACCAGGGCTTAGCTGCCTAAATTGCATCCAATCAGAACGCCATCATGTATGACATGCATGTATGGTATTGCAATTGCGCGTACCACTCAAGCGTCATCAACCCTGCAAGTGGCATGAAACATGAAACATGAAACGCCATTGAATGCGTTTTATGCGGTACCAGGGGCTGCTGGTTTCTGAGCATGGGTACGAGCCGAACCGAGGGGCGCTCAACGCGCTGTATGCGCTCGCCTCGGAGTACCTTCAGTCGCGCCCACTGAACTTCATCCCCCAGCACCTGGCCAACATGCTGTGGAGCGTCGCCTACCAGGGGCTGCTGGTTTCTGAGCATGGGTACGAGCCGAACCGAGGGGCGCTCAACGCGCTGTATGCGCTCGCCTCGGAGTACCTTCAGTCGCGCCCACTGAACTTCATCCCCCAGCACCTGGCCAACATGCTGTGGAGCCTCGCCGCCATGCGCTGCAACGCTCATGAGCAGCCACTAGTAGGGCAACTGGCCAGGGAGTGTGTTGCACGACGGTTTGAGGGCTTCAAAATGCAGGTGAGTCCATCCGCCCGGCATATTCGTTAGCAATGGTGGTTGTGGTCATTGTCGTTGACAGATTGTTTCTGGTGCGGACGGCTATGTAGATAGCATGCTCGCTCGCGTTCCAGTCTTCAAACAGCTTTATCAGATGTGTGCCAGCTGCGCTATTGTGCATGGGGAGCATCCCATATTCCCATGGCTTTGCATCAAGCATCCCTGAGTGCGTGTTCCCTCAGCTTGCTCATGTGAGCCCCATGTTTGTGGGAGGCACATACAACCCGACCCAACCCTGTGTACTCATGTTGACTTCCCCTTGTTCAACACAAGCGCACATTTTCTCTCCTCGTTACACAGGCGGTGAGCAACAGCACCTGGGCGCTGGCCAAGCTGGGCTACCCTGACCAGCGATACTACACAGCCATGGCGCAGGCGGTGTTGGAGGTGCATATATGGGCAGGCAACAGTATGTGGCAACACTGGTCAAACATACTTGTACGCGGTGTCAGTTGTGAGACACCTCAACACGGTAAGTGAGCTGCCACTTGTTCACGTATTCTTTCATCTCTATCCATTACGTGTGTATGGTGCCTGAAAGAAGGCAATATTGCCACTTCCAGGTAGTTGAATGTGTGAGTTTCGCTGCTTATGCTTTAACCCAAGTCTCACTCGTAAAGTCATACCGTATTGCCATGACAACGTTTCTCTGGCATCCTGCTCTGCTCTGGTTACTCATTTACTAGAGCTCGGTGTACCTTGCATACCAATTAGCACTGGCTGAATGGCACAATCCATTCCGGCCTTACGCATGGCTAGCATAGCTTCCACATTTGTGTGTGTGATGCACAGGCGCTCCTGGACGGAATCGTAGACAAGCTGCGCAACGCGTGTGATAGTCGGCGGTATTCCACAAAACTATGCCAATATGCTGTGGGCGTTTGCCGTGCTGGACTACTGCCCGCGCCAAACAGAGGTGGTCAGCTTGTTGTTCCGCCGCTTCTGCCAGGAGATTGACCAGGTGCGTTGATCAAAGTCGCATGCACCATGCGGTGTCCAATTCGGTGTCCACCGACAATCGTTGACGCCTGTGTCAATGTCAACGCAATTGACGGTCCTTGCCTGTTGTGCGTCTTTACTCAATACGCCCTCTTGCCCACCCCTCCCCGATGCATTCCACTTTCCACCGTATGCACGCCTTGAACTGTTCGCCTACCCACAGCTGCTGAAATAGACCTCCATAGGAAGTGGGGAATGTGCGTGGGTGCTTGGGATGCAATCCGACTTGGGCAAGTCAATGGTTAAACCTGCGCCGGTCCACTACCAACACTTTTATGTTGCTGGCACACAGACGCGGCTTGCGCTCGATTGCCACCCATGCTGTCGTGGATAACATCAGGCTGACGGAAGCGACAAGAGTCTACAGGCTTACTTGGCCAAGCAAGGTGATGGCAAGGCGCTTGCAGGGTTCAGCTCCCAAGATCGCTGCAATACCATGTGGGCGGCAGCGGTGCTGGATGCACTGCCAGGCTTGGAGGCTGAGTGTGCAGGCCTCATCGCGCAGATTGAGCGTGTTGGGGCGGACAGGCTTGCTGGGGAAGAGTTGTTCCAGCTGTGGCAGGTAAGTTATTATCCTTCAACATATGCACACAGGAGCAACAATAGCAGCCAACTTTTGCAAGTGTACTGCAACGTGATACCAATGGGCGTGGCGCAGTGCACGCACAGGCACGGAGTGTGTCACATGTCGGTTTGAGGGGCGCATGTGTTGAAGCACTACGCGCATGGCGCAGTGCACAGGCACTGTAACTTACACTGTCAGCGACAGTGTAAGAGCTTGTGGGCATTCGTCCGCAGCATTGGCACACACAGGTCCCCGTGACAGTGCAGGGACTTCAGGGTTGGGTAGCTGTGTAGGTAGCTCAAGAGCGGTGGGCAGTTACGCGCCTTGCGTCCGCTGTCGCGTGTCTTCGTGCGCCTACAGGTGCATGTGGAGGCGCAGCGCCTAGGCCTCCCAGCAGGAGCTCAGCTCCCTGCCCAGCTTGCGGCGCAGGTGAGCGCTGGGGCCATCAAGCAGCAACTCGGGAGCTCCATCCCATCCAAAACGCAGGCGCAGGTGCAGGTCAGCCTCATGCGCCTGCAGGCTGTGCTCGTGCAACGCACGTCCCTGGATCAGCCGCCAACGCAAGCGGATGCCAACAGCAGCGGCGGCAATGGCGCCACTGCCCAGTCCGACCTTCTGCTCCTCACTTCCCACCCCAGCAGCCTCTTCACCATCACAGAGGTGCTGCCAGAGCGGCTGCTCGTATCGCCGGACAGAGCTGGCGACAGCACAGGCAGTGGGCGCTCGCTGCCCGCCGCATTCACCCGTGTGGAGCATCCAAATCGCACCATTCCCGGCAGCGAGTGGCTCCTGCTCGTCGATTTCGTGGTGACCATACGCCTGCCTGCTTCGGCTGGCGGTGGTCAAGGGGGGAAGGTGGTGCATGTGGCGTTGGAGTTTGACGGACCGTTCCACTTCATGTCCAACTCACGGCAGCGAACGGGCCCAACGCAGCTGCGGGACCGCTGGCTGCACCACGCGTTCGGGGGGCTTGTGGTGATCATCCCGTACTGGAGATGGGACGATTTGAAGACAGAAACTGACAGACTCCAGTACTTGTACACAGAGCTTATGGCCGTGCTTGCACCAGGCAGCAGCAGGGGCGGCGATGGCGCTGGCAGCGGCAGCCTTGTTTCTGAGGGAGTGGGTGGTGCGGCCCGACTTTCGGACAGCCATGCAATGCCTGCAGCTGAGCAACAGGGCAACAAACTGGAGTCCCCGCCGCCCCAACGCAAACATCCCACTCTCGGCCGCGCCTGCGACGCATTGCCGCAAGCCAACAACTCCTCAGCACCCCCTTCACCACCAACTCCTACACCAACAGCCACGCCCGCATCATTGTCACCACCTTTCCTGCGTCACCATCACCACCAGCGCCGCTGGTATCGTTGCCAACGGCCCCATGGCCTGTGCCTCAAGATCACTCGCCATTGCTGCAGCGGCCGCAGCGGCCACCTTCGGATCCCGCTGGGTCTTCTGACAACGTTGTTGCGGCGGCAGCCGGCAAGCTGGCAGCGTCTGCAGGGGCGAGCAGACGTAAAGGCAGGCTTCCTGCTGCGGGCAGTAGCAGCAGTGGAGAGTGGACTGCTGCTCATTACGGATCGGCTGCTCAATTTGGGACGTTGAGCAAAACGGTAATGGCAGCGTATCGTGTACCTTTGGCAGTAACCTGTGTGGTGCAGCGGCTAGAAATACTGAGTGTATGATCTACTTGCTGCAGTGCGTGAAGGTGTAAACGAGCGAAGTGCGCTGCAGCCAGCGCGTCTGTGTGTTGCGGGGTGTGCAGCGTCCTTCAGGATGGATTGAGCGGTCTGCCTGCACACTTTAGGTCTTCGCATGGCGGTGCGACAGTCGGGCTTGTATGATGTCAATTTACACACCGCATGGGTTTATCCTGCTGCTCCAGTACGGCCCTACATGTCCCATTGTGCATGTTGGCGTTGATGCGTGGAGGGTCATAGTCCCACACGCCTCTCTAGGTGAGGCCTGAAGTACTTGGTTCAACTGTATCAATAATGCGCTGCTGCAGTTGTACTCCGGCGCCACCCGGGTGTTGCATGCATGCGGTCGCCCCACATGGCACAACAATTGGATGTGGCGTTACGGTGCCCCAGCCATGCGGCCATGTGGCTGGTTAGTTCCTGAACGACTTATTTTGGTCCAAAATAATATGCGTGATTGATGCTGATGTGTATACCTCTGCAGTGCTGTTATGGATGGGTGCCAGCTCTGGCCTTGTACTTGTGTTCACTGCTAGGTGTATCACCAACCACTTAACATGCATTGCATGGACATACTCTTGCCCCACTCTGCTGGTCCCGTTGACAGGTCTGGCAAAGGCAACTGCGTTGTTGTGCGCTAACTGCGTTCCTGTGCAAGGGTCGCAGCTGATTGTTTGCGTCTCCCCGGCTCAGCAGAGTGCGCTGCCTTAGACTCGACTGCATATCCTATAGACGGCTTCGCCTGAGTGCGGGCTGCATTTCCGGCCCTGCCCCCAGGTAGGGCATTGAGTCTGGTGCTGGCCCTCCCTCCCTGTTCCCCCCCATCCCTTACCCGAGGTCTGCTGCTCGCATCTCTGCTGATCGTGCAGTACTCTCATGCCCAGCTCATTCTTGCGCTTGAAGCGTTGTCGGTCGTCGGCGGCTTTGCCGACCTGAGGTCCTGACCATCGCAAGGTCATGTACCATAGCAAATAAGGCGCCAGTGTCCATGCATGGCACTGACACAGCTTATCAACAGTACTGAGAGCATATCCTGTACTTGGTTGTTCTCCTTTAAACCCTCGCTTGTGGCTCTCGCTCTTGCATGGGCATTCCCTGCTGATTACAATTCTTTGCTGAAGTTGAATCACAGCTCTCATGCATGTGGGGGGAGCATGGACCTCTCAGCCGACCCGCATGCTCCTGCGAGCACGCTCCTCTGATGATCAACACTGTAACAGCATGCGTACATGACAGGTTTGCGTGGTGAAGGAACTGGCAACCATTTGCGGGACAAGGACCCAATCAAGCAGATGTTGGCGTCAATATTGTTGCGCCTGCATGTTGGCAACAGCGCTACGAGGTGGTGATTTGCGTGTACGTGTGCGGCGGGGCGATTCGTGGGACGTGGAGCTGTTCAGCCAGCAAGCAGTGAGCGGCACTGA
>BDDA01000142.1:107996-144824 GCA_001662385.1 Chlamydomonas asymmetrica | reverse complement strand
CCCCCCCACACATGCATACCGCCTGGCCCAGCCCACCCGCCAGCTGCTCAAGCATAAGCATGCAGATTGCTCACCCTGGTCTCCCCAATCAGCTCCCCAGGAGTTCTTGACGATCCAGTAGTTGCCCTGTGCGGTGCAGCACGCAGAGAGCAACAGCGTTACATGTGTTCGTGGAGCGAGCGCTTGATATGATATGGGTCACCAACATCAACGTGTGCATCGGTTCTGTTTGCATGCTCAGCCGACTGGCCAGAAGCCTGGGCCGGCCTCACCGAAGAGGTCGTTGGTCGTTTGTGCGCACAGCCGGCACAAAACCAGTTGTTCACGGTCCAAAGCCCCGGCGCACAGGCACACAGGCGCATGCACGCAGCGCGCGGAGGCCTATTTCCGCTGCCACGGGCGCTCACCTGGACCTTGTCCTTGCCGTAGCCAACCACCAGGACGCCGTGGTTGAGCGAGGTGCCGCACTCGACGTCGTCGTACACGCCTCCGCCATACAGCTGGAAGGACTTGGCGTCCGCCTCGATGGCCACAGCGATGGGCTGGTGCGCGGCGGCCTTCTTCAGCGCCACCTGTACGCGCTCGCCAAACGGGCAACAGCAGCGCACGAGCAAGTCAGCAATTGTTTAGCACCGCGTGAGGCAAGCGGTGCGTGGAGAAAGCTGTTGCTGTGTTATGGGCAGCTGGAAGTGTGGCTGTGGGGGGGAGAGGACGGGGTGGGGCGGCCAGGTTGCAGTCCCCTGAACCACTCGGTGGTATATGCTGAGCGCGCGCTGTGTCAGACGGCACACGCCAAGAGGTTGACGTGCGGGCCGCAGCACCAGCAGCAACGCCAAGCCACGCGGTGCCACAGCACACCCAGTGACAAGAAGCACATGGTACACTCAAGGCAAGGTCTCACCTCGTCGTTCGGGGGAACGTCCTCGTAGCCATCAATGCTGACAACCTTGCGGTGCTGCTTCTTGAGCACGCACGTGCTCTCAACACCCTGGTATGGGTAGTCTTGCTCAGTGTCGATGCCACCATTGGCAATAATCCACTGGTAAGCATAGTCCATCAGGCCTCCGCTGCAACCCTTGTCCTGATCTGCAACCACAGAGTGGGCGGACAAAGGCCAAACAGATCTCAAGCCCAAGTAGAACGTCAAGAACCTGAGAGCAGGAGCAGGTTGTCCTAAGGCTGAGGGTAACAATAGGCTGTGTGGGAAACGCTCATACGGCGGTACGTGTGCGCTGTGCTGTTGAAGGGACTTCTCTCACCACGGTCACAGTCCACAAGCTCCTGCTCGCTCAAGCTCACAAGCTCCTTGGTGTAGACGTAGTTGACACCCTCAACAGCACCAGTGGTGGAGAACGCCCAGCAGCTACCGCACATGCCCTGGTTCTTGACCTGTGACGCGCACCATGACACAGGTGCACCGTGGCCGGACAGCACGCAAAACACAATTGTCACAGGACATGTAGTGACAAGACTACTAAAAGTCATATACAGCAGGGACGTGCACTTCAACCAGGCAAGGGGAGCAGGGCAGGACAGAAGGCACAGAGGCCTGCGTCACCAAAGCGAGGCAACAAGCTCTGCTCCGCAAGCGCTGCAGAACCGCACTGGCTCCACCGTATAAGTGCACTGCAGCACTGCACACAAGCCAATTGGACAAGACCTCCCCGCAGTGTGACCTGGACAACACCTGCCCGTGGCCCCGCTGGCATGCACACCTCAGACAACAAAACCTAAGACCCAGGCCTTACCTCAGTCACAGCACCCTCCTTCCTCCAGTCGATTTCCTGCGGTAGCGCAGACTCGTCCACGTCGGCATACATGAAAGGGGTGCTTCTGAGCAGGTTGCTGCGGAGGTCGCCCCTGTAGCCCAAGTAGCGCTGCTTGTATTCGTCTTCAGTCAGATCGGCCATGGAGTTCATCGCAAGCCAATGCGACTTGCCGGCCGCGTTGTAGGCCAGCACATACTCCAGGTTTTGCAACCAAACCTTAAAGCGCGACTCGTACTCCTCAGCTTGCTTGAGGTACTCCTTGGCGTGGCGCATGACCCAAGCCCTGAAGTGCTCTGCTGGGTTCTTTTTAGCCTCTTGCAATTTGACCATGTGCTGCGTGCGCAGGTCCCCGGCCTCCAGCGACACGTCCTGTGTCTGGGGAAGGGCTGCACGGGCGCAGACGGCCAGCGTCAGGGCGACAAGCGCCAGCAGCTGCGGGCGTAGCGCCATAATTGCGGGCAAGGCCCTAAAACCTAGTTTTCAACTGGGCCCGACCCGGAGATCAAGCAGCCTCAGCAGAAAGACAATAGCGAAACTAAGAAACTTGGTACACAGGACAAGGTGAGGCCTGGCCAAGTTAGGTAAAATTATTGTGTCAGCTGACGCTTTTAAGGGCTCGGCGCTTTTGGATTTGCACTACACAAATGCGCCACATGAAGCAAGGACAAGAGAACTGCGAGAGACAGCAGCCTGCACCAGCAGATTGGCTGATGTCCTGTGCACCTGGTGATACAACAAGGAAATGGCATTAGCAACACGTCTGGCGTCCGGTGCGCGGGTCTGGAGTGCCAACTGTGGGGGTTCCTAAATGGGCGTCGCGCACAACTGAAGCAGCACTCACGGCCCCTTAACACGGCCTTTCGTGAAATTTCTGACAGCCAAGTCTGTTGCTCACATGGGGCAACGGCAGGCGCAGCTGTTCGGCGAGCATCTGCGATCTTCACTTGTCCGATGATTGCTGCCTGTCTTGAACTGAAGCCTGTTGAAGGTATCTGATACAGCTTTCAAAAACTGCGTGTCAACAGGGTTCTAACCGTCATTGTTTGGCCCTGCTGCTTTGCAGTCGTGGCGTCCTCGTCACGTGCCGGTTTCCTTAGTCAGCAGGTATGCCTGGGCAGATGTCTGGGTGACCCAGAACTTTAGAACCCAACGCATCTGCCTCTTGCAGCCTGCAAGTTTGCACTGATGTCTACGCTGCGCGCTTTTAGCACAAGAGCTCTAGGCAAATGCACTGTGGTTGTCACTCCTCCTGTACGCCTCCTGGGCGCAGAGCGCTGCTGGTGCATCGTCTTTGCCGTGGCGGCACGCAAACGCTGTCAATGTGCCACACAGACGCGCTGAATGCAGAGCATTATGTAACATTTAGATTTTAGACCCTCCCAGGATAGACCCGCCTTCCCTCCAAGGCGTTGAAACCTGAAACAAAGCCTGTCAGGCGTCTTGGTGCACGTCATGCATCTCCCTTGCTGCATCACGTGCGGAGCACGCAGCCTCCGCTTGCCACTGCTTGCACTTGCATGAATTTGACCGCGTATGAGTGTGTGGCGCACGCATGCAGGCCGCATTGCGACTGACCGCTCGCTCCTTTGGATCCAACCGCTGGAAACGGATTTCGCATGACAGCACTGATCATTGCAAAGCTCATGCGCACAACCTGTGCCATTCGCACGACTGCATTTGGGAGCCGATGCGCTGGCCAGGTCTAACCCCTCTTCCGGTCGCATTCACATGACAGGCCTGGACGCTGGGCGCAGCCGCGGCGTTGTCCACGAGCCGGGCCGCAGCGGATGCAGCTGGCGGCGTCATCAAGGATGACCCGGAGCCCTCCGTCAACGAGGTGGCTGAGTTCAGGCGGCTCAACAACTTCCGGCGCCGCGTGGATGGGCGCGTGCAGGTGCGTAAATGGCGGCTGGCATCCATGCGCTGTCCAGTGCCGTGCCCAGTGCCGTGTCCAGTGCCCAGTGCCGTGTCCAGTGCCGTGCCCAGTGCTTCATCTCTGGTTTGCTTCAGCATCTTACCCAGGGCATGCACCTTACAGCATCAAGGCTGATTATCATCTTACTGTCGACATGGTCCCGTTCCATTTGCGGCAGTCACGTACCACCCAACAGCACAGCAAGGCTGACAACACTGCCTGGCTGCTGGCGGCAATGTGAGCTGTGAGCCATGCTTGTCTAAGCAACATGCGTGTGCTGCATGGTCTGCTGGTGTACATGCAGGTGTACGTGCCGGGGGCGGATGCCTGGCTGGAAGCAAAGCTGGATGGCTATGTGGAGGGTAAGCACACCATTGCACACTGGTTCAGTAATTGACAGAAGCGGTCTACGTATTCAACAGTAGCTATCGAGTATCGGACAGGAGTGGGCGGGAAGTGGATGGTGGTGATGCGGTGGTGGGCATGTGCTGTGGCGGTTAGGCGTGTGGACGCGCCGGTGTCGCCCACGCTACCTGCATTGCTGCTGGGGAGGCGTTCATGCAATCGGTCCATAGCCGGGGTGCGCTGAGGAGCGCTGCGGTGTCGACAAATAAGGAACAGATGCCGCATGAAATGCAGCACTCTTACTGGGGGGTCAGATGCCAGGGAAAGGGCATCACAACAGGAGTGAGGCACATCCCAGTGCCATGCGTTGCTGCTGGCTTGCGTGTCCATGGGCCGCTCCTGCATCCTCCATCACATGCACCTCATGGTCCAAGCAACCCACCCACGGCACCGCAACGTTGCTGCTCGTCTACCTGTCCGACTGCCCACAGGTGCGCTGCTTTTCCGGGAGGCCGCACAGGGACACGTGTTCTACTTGGTCTCGGAGAATTTGAAGCAGGTGCGTCTCTCTCCGATTTGCTACCACCAACCCGTACCCAGAGGGCTCTGCCAGCTGGCATGGTGCGGGGGCAGACGTCTGCGCATGAGCGTTTGTCGAGCACAGCGCTTGCAGTTGTGGCCAGGTTGTGGCACGGGAATGCGGAAGCGCGAGCAGCATGCACAGAAGGTAACACGACCAGCCTGTGCGCTAATGGCCTGTGAGGGCATTGAATGCAATGCCGAAGTCTTCAGGGCATAAGGAAGGCAACTGAGCAGCATGCGGAGATGCATACATAAGGGTTTGTGATCTGGTCAGCATGCCCCATGTGGGTCACGGTTCTCCCCATGTGGGTCACGCATCTTTCGAGCCCATGCCATTTGGGTCACCCCCGTCATTTGTCTTTGGGCCCCTGTGGTGCATCGTTCACTCATGCAGCCCTTCACACTCGCTGACGTGCGCAAGGGTGGCAGGCAACATGTATGTCATGCTCAGGTCCAGCGTTTCACGCGTGCGCATTGAGCGATGTGTAAATGCCAGCTCTGGGCAATTTCTGTGCTGAGCCAAGCTGTATGTATGCACGCACATTTGGTACCGCAGGTGGACCTGTCAAATGACCAGCTGGTGGGGCGGCTCTTCTCGGACGGCAACTGGCATGAGATGAAGCTGCCCCTCATGGCGCCGGTACGGACGGCAAGCCTGTGAACAGCCTGTGAACAGAGTTGTGTGTGTTTTACGCAATTGCCATGCTCACATATGCTTTCCACGCTGCACAGAGCACCACGTACCAGCCCTCCCAGCGCATGCACGCAACTGCAGGTTCTCTCGCACGCTTTAAGAGCGCACACGTGCATGCCTCATGAATATCCCTGCGCACATCCCTGCAAGAGTGCTTGCTTCCCCTGTTGGTTTTAGTGCGTCGGCTGTGCGAATGAAGGTGTTGGTACTTGCCTGCACCAGGCATCCGCCCGAAGGTGTCCTAAGGTGCGCGAAAGGTATGGGCAGTGGGGGCAGACGTTAATGCACCCATGTGGCCGTTAATGCCTCGTGCATGCATGCAGGTGCCTGATGGGCCGAAGGGCGAGATGACCCATGTGCGCATGACGCCGGCGCAGTTCCGCAGCATCTTCACGGTGCTCAAAGAGGGCCCTGGAAATGCAGATGCCAGCGCTTGAGGCTGCCCGTGCAGACGCCGTGCCCTGTAGAAAATGCGTGTCGGCATCAGCGTCTGAACGCACAGGGTGCACTCGTGCCATCGTGTAATGTGCCGTAGCGCAACGTCAGCAAGATATCCCGTTGAGGCCGTGCCGCTCTGTATGGCTATCGTTTGGTCAGCACAAATTAAAGTTTTATGTATATATCCATGTTGTAAGATTGTTTTGCGAAGTGCCGTGCACTCTTGAGGAACAGGTTCTGCGTAGTACAGCGAAACAGGAACATCCCTTCAAATTTGCCGCGGCACTGGGATGTGGACTGCTGGACTGCCTGTCGACTGTATACTCGCTTTTGTCAGACTTTTTCAGGCACTTCATGAACTTGAGGGATTCAAAGTGTGGACACACGTCACCTGCTTAAGCACGTACTATGCCGCCGTTCGGAACTGTACGTCACCCTGGCCTGCAACACTGTCAACAGGTTGCATCCTGTGTTAGATGCCCTCGTGCAAGCCTGCAACCAAGCTGGACGACTTACGGTCGATAAGATTGCGTGCAACTGAGTAGATAAGTCTCTTTACGGAATGACTTTGCCAAGCGCCGGAGAATGCAGTGCTGACACGGGCAGGTTTATGTGCAGCCACCAAGCAGGAGGGGCGACGTAGTGGACATCATGTCAGCACAGCACCGTGGGACTGTCTCACATCGCTGCTGTAGATGCTTGAGCGTCTTGCTGACAGCACTTTTACTCGCCTCTGCCACCCTGGAACAAGCGATAACAGGTACGTCTCGTTAGCACCGGGTTGCATTGACAGTACTTTCCTCCGGATATATTGCGGTCCTGTTACCAACAGTTACTGCAGTTGTCAGTTGTCAATGCCGCACCTTGGGTGTTTTGCCCGCGACGGCGCGCGCTTGCAGACCATGTTGATGATGGACTCTGGAACCGCGAACTGGAAGCATGCCTCAACATGCGCATATTGAAAATATACGAGGAGGTTGCCAGGTGGTTATCCTGTCCGGCTTCGCCTTCTTACCTTGGCGTTTGTGCTGGCTGCACGAATTGTCGTTTTGCTGGCGCAACCGACAATCGACATTCCACAGGACTTCAAACTGTGCAGGTTCTCAAGCTTATATGCCTGCTTTGCAGGGTGTGCAACGATGATGGGGGCGGCGAGCAGACTGAGGAGGGCGTGACTCTTCTGCGCCTGTCGACGCTGGCCTTACTTCATCACTGCACCGGGTTGCTGAATGCGAGCGTTGATACAAGGGTACGGCAGGTTCAGCGTTCACATCTCTCACTTGCCCAAAGTGCGTTGTGGCCTACTGCTGCTTAGCACGTCACTGCTGCAGCCCTTCTCCGACATGCTATGACCTCACTCCTGGATGCAGGAACTTCGCCTGCTGGTGCCTGCTACTCCTATTTACAACTTTGTCAAGAGCAAAGCAGAGCAAGTTCAGAACGTCTCAGGGCTGCAGGTGCGTGTAGGACACACTGGTAGGAGGTCTTGCACCAGGGTGTAAGTTCAAGGTGAACCCCACTGCACCCAACACCCGTCTCACAGATGCACACCTTGTGTGGCCTTGTTGTTGTTGCGCAGGTTTTTGTGGAGGCTTGGACGCCAAGCAAAATGGTCTCGTCCATTCTGGCTTCAAACGCTTCCGGCAGCACCTCAGCGCCAAACGCCACCGCTAGTACGCACGACGCATGGGTGCTAACGGGGTCAAACCTCGGCTTCGCTGCAAACGCAGATGCGCTGCTCGACCTACACCAGCTTGTACAGCAGGATAACACCCTGGAATGGCCCAACGTGCTGGCCGCGCTCCGCGGGAGCGGCCTGTTCTCTGCAGACTCCATGCTGCTGCTTCCGCAGCAGCCTGCATCTCCGTTCCTGTATTACAGGTCAGCTGCCAATCAACGCAAGGATGTGTGCAGCCTTGTCTACTACGAGTGTCCTGCCTAAGTTGTGAGCAGCTTCATATGTGTGGTTCCTCTCCGGAACCGCACTCAGCATCTCTGCACCGAGCGCTGGAGCCCGCAGGCTTTGGAGCCCGCACAAAATACCGCCAACAATGAAATCTGCGGTTCTCTTCGCCGGCAAAGCAGCATAGACACCGACCTGCTCATCGCCTGCATCCTGGGAGTCCCCTGAAAAGCGGGCTTCACACTGACGACCTACTTGTCGCCAAGGCATGCCGCTCACACTAGTGATTGTGTGCCTGGGTCACCGCAGGCGTGACGTGCTGCAGGCTGCCAACCTGGCGGTGCCCAGGAGCTGGCGTGAGCTGCTTGACGCAGCGCGCAGGTTCCACGGCACAGACCTGGATGGAGACGGGGTGGCCAACGACTACGGCATATGCGCGAGATGGGACACAAGTGCGTTACAGGAGAACTGTCATGAAGCACATCTGGGGATGGGAAGCCAAGCAATGTCCTGTTTGCATTTCAGGCAAAACGCTGCATGCGGTCAACTTGGGCAGGCTGCGTGCTCCCGTCATGCACGCACCTGTGGTATAACTGGCATTGCATGCCACTGCTGTGCATCGGCTTGCACCGGAATGTCACGTAGCAGCACGCGTCCAAACAGCGACCTCCGCCGCCTGTAGCTACAGCAGCAAGAGGTATTGCATGGCCCAATTAAGTGAGCATGCTATAAACTTCTTGACTGCGCACACCAGCGCTTGCATGCCGCGAGCGCCTTGACCTCTGCTGCACACAACCTCAAAGCGCTGAGGCCGCAACGTGGTGTGCTTTTACATACACCTTGCAGATTGCCCCGACCCCCGGTCCATCGGCCCGTACTTCTATTACATCCTGGCGCCGCACGTGCAGTCCCAGGGCCCTGCATCCGGCATGTTTTTCGACCCCGTCACGTTCGACCCGTTGGGTGCTGGCAATGAGGCAGCAGCAGAGACTCTGGAGGTATGTCACCGTGGCAGCATGGGGCTCGGGTTTGGCACTTCTGGGCACCATCCATGCTGTTGTGGTCGCTGCAATCCTCGTTGCCGCATGGCGTGAGCATGTGGGAATTTATGGTATGCCTGAGGTGTGGGGACCGACATTCATCAAGTCTGATCAGTGCCCCTCATTCCGTCGTTGTTGGATGCTTCTGGTCGAGACAATGTGACCCTGACGCGTGCGTGCATTCGCTGCGGAATGCCTTTGGCATGCGCATTCAGCCGTTGCCTGTAAGGCACGGGACGCGGTGCTCAGCAGTGAAAGCACGGGCTGCAGCCCCGATGTGCACTTGTTCATTGGGCTTGTTCGCACAGGGCCTGAACTTTGCCTTGATACCGTAGTCACGATGCGTCCATGCTGGTGACGACGTCTTTCCACTTCGCTGGCTCCCCAACCCTTTTCACCAACCCTGCTCTCCACGCCCCGCCACCCTCGCAGCTGCTGCGCCAGCTCAAGCTGGTTTCGGTGCCGGACACGCCGGTGGCGCCGGACTGCAGCGACTCTTGGAGCACCGCGTGGCTCAACGGCCGCTGCGCGTTCCTCATCGGCGTCGGCCTGTCCAACTTCAAGGTGCGCCTCACGGGCTTCTCGGCCGGGAAAGATCTTGGCGCAGTGCTGTTGCCTGTGCCTGTTTGGATGACGAGCACACCACAGAACCGCAGACACGCGCAACCGTATCGACTAATCCACTTGGCTGTGTGAGTGTCCCCCAAACGCAGCAGAAATCCTGCTGTGGTCCGCCATGATTTCCCTCATGGCCACCGTTGGTGTCATGGACGCAGTTGTGTGGGGATACCTATGATTGTGTGGGGTGTATCCCCCGGGCATCCCCTGCTGTGTCCCCTCCATGTGACGTTTTGGGAGTGAGCGGAATGCGGTTTTGTGGTCAGAGCTACTGTGTACCAGCTACAGTGCCGCGTATGGGCGCATGCGCTCGTGAAGCTGCAGTGCACGATTAGGCCAACATGGTGTCTGTGTTACTGGCTGCTCGTTTAAACATGGTGTCTCTGTTGCCTGTTCATGTCTGCAGAAAGGGAGCTACCTGACAACCCCGAGTAACAACACCATCGGCAGCCTGACCAACGTGAACAGCACAAACAGCACAAACAGCACCGGCACAGCCAACACTGGCGGTCTTGCCAGCAGTACCCCACCCGCCATCATCCCTGGCAAGGTGTATGGCAAGACGGGCGTCGCGCTCATGCCCGGGTCCACCCGTGTCCTGGACCGTGCCACCGGCCAGCTGGTGGCGTGTACGTGGCAGCTGTGCCCGCTAGCGACTGAGACCATGGATGTTGTTGATAAGGTGGGGAGCGGAGAGGGACCATATTCCTGGCTGGATGCAAGGTGCAGCTGTGGTCAGGATGCATGGTGATCCACCATCAACCTTGCCAAAGGACTTGCTGCTCAACCTTGTTGACAAGTGAAGGCGATGAGCGCGTTGGGCTGGTTTGGGTTGCGTAGAACACGTCACAAAACAGCGTGCCTCGTGAAAACTGTCTGAACGCACTGTTTGGCGCAGCTCACTTCCAGTACGTGCAACTGCACGCTAGTCTTGTTGGTTTGTGTGCAGTGCGGGCTTGGGTTTGTAAACTAAGGGTCACCAAAGCTGCCAATGCCAAGACAGGGGTGCCCACCGTTCCGGCACTTGCAGCAGCGCTTCTTAGAGCACGCTCACAGCCACAGATGAGGGCCGGCGGGCGCCACAGCTAGTTTGCATGTTGGTCAGCGCGGGTAGCACTCCCAAGTGATTCACCCGGCCATCTTGGATTGACCTCTGCACGCGTGCTCGTGTGCATGTGGCGTGTGCATGGCCTCCTGCTGACGCACAGGACAACGTGACCACGGCCGTGCCGCTGAACCGCGCGACGTATATGAACGTGCTTGCCGCCGGCATCAACAAGCACTCCTCCCCGCTGCGCCAGCTCCTGGCGTACTACATCATGTCGGAGCTGCTGTCGCCAAAGCTCTCTGTGAAGCTCGCGCTGGACCCAAACATGGGTGAGGGCTTGCTTCGTGTGATTGTCATAGTGGTTCCAGCAACGATCGGGTGCGAGAGGAATGATGGAGCGACCAGCGCGGACGCGCGTAACCTACTCAGTCATCACCACCTTAGTGAACTCTAGCATGGCATAATCCTAGGTTCATGACTCATGAGCCTCCTCTGGTCTCCTGGGCCCCATCTGGGGGAGCATGGGTCGTTCCGCCGACACGCTTTTGAATTTTGATGTAACATACCATAACTTCAGATTGTCAGAGTGGGCTGCAGCAAGGTGCTGTTTGCATCGAAGACTGTCGGGATTTCAAGGCTAGGCCGTAACTCGCACATGCATGTGCTGTGTGCGTCTATGTGCAGACCTGCCCCCCCTCCACAGCACCGACCTAGACCTGGACTTGTGGGTGAAGGCCGGCTATAACTCCGACGACGCGGCCTCGGCCCTTGCGGCGTACACGAGCACCTACAACAACCCAAACACCGTGTTCGAGCTGCGCGTCCCACGCTCCACCGATTACCTGTAAGCGCTTCTGTATGGCTCCCGCAGTGGGGCGCAGGACTCGCTGCATTATGTTGTTACCTGCAGCGTTGCCACCTTGATTGCCTACGCCGGTCTTAATCGGGAGGGAGTGATGGGCTGCTGGATGGGCTGTTGGGCTGACAAGCTCCTGATCGCTGCAACACAACCTGGCAACGTGGCATAACCGTTTAGCGTGTGTGTGAAGGTGGCAGTGGCCTCCGTCTCTCTCAGTCGCCCCCATGAGAGCGCCATCTTGTTCACGGCCTTGTACAACACGTGTGATTTCATCTGTACCCTGCAGGATGGCGGTGGCGCGCATGTCGCTCGCGTACGTGCTGTCTGGCGGCCAGGACCCGCAAGGACTGATGACCACCGCGCGTAGCGCAATCACCGCAGCTATTTCCGGGCCTGTAGCTCAGCACGCGTACCAACAGCTCATTGGGTACCGCGAACCGACACCCCCGGTGAGCGCTGGCGTGAAGGGAACCCAGGGGGGATCCATCCCCCTCCTGCTGGCACGCATGTGGGTTTGTTGATGCACCCACATACCGGTAGCTGTCCTAGTCAACGGCTTCGACGACATACTCTGGTCAAGTACAGTCAGTAGTGCTGTCGGTTCGCTATGCGTCGTGACAGGTCCAGTTAACGAGCTACCAAACCATCTGGAATCATGCTCCAAATGCGGCTGTCTCGTTTTGTGTTATTACTTGCCCTTGCATATGATATGCCCTCCCTCGGCTGCGTTTACCCGCAGGCGCCGCCGGCCAAGGCCGTCGAGCCTCCCACCGGGGGCGGCGGCAGCGACCTCAGCGCCGGGGCCATCGCCGCGATTGCGGTGTCGTGCTGCCTGGCGCTGCTGGTGGGGCTGGGAGTGATCGCATGGTGGCAGCGCCGCCGCCGCGCACACGCGCTGGCCGTCGTGCGCTGCCCGGGCGCCGGCCCGGACAGCACGTTGGTGCTTACAGACATCGAGGTGAGGGCTGCTGGACACGCCCGGATGCGTGCATGCTCATTTACAGCATCCGTGTGCATGCGCATGCACGCATGCATGCATGGGCACGCACATGGCACTTGGGCCAGCTTCATCTCGCAGGTGCTGCAAAGCAATACAGCATCCAAGAAGCTTCCTACTGCGTGCGGATGTTGTGACAGGCAAAGGCCAACGCTGCACTGCGCTTCGTGCACCAGAAAAAAGGCGCTGCCAAGGACCAGAACGCTTGCTATGCACCAGAGTGCTTGCTATGCACGTCGAAGTGCGTTGCATGCACTTGTGCGACCCGCGTGCTGCGCTTGCCGCGCGCAGAACTCTACCACGCTGTGGGATGCGCTGCCCGCGGAGGTGATGGACTCCGCCATGCGCATGCACGCGGCGGCGCTGCGCAAGAGCCTGGTCAACCACCGCGGCTACGAGTCCATGACGGTGAGCGGCTGAGCGGCTGATGCAGCGACATGTCGGTCATGTACTCGTGTGCATGTCATATCCATTACGCCTGTTCATTTTGGTCCAAGGAGGAGGGCATAGGCTTGTAGGCTACAAGCTGAAACCGCGCAATTGCAAACTTATTTCCCGTGTTTGTTGCTTGCCACACATGGCTGCGTGTGTGGTTTGATGGTTTGGTTTGCAGGAGGGCGATGGCTTCATCCTTGCGTTTGCTTGCCCGCTGGACGCGCTGCTGTTTGTGGAGGACCTGCAGGTGCGCCCCTGCATGCATCACGTTTTGCTGTTGGAGTGAAACACCGCAGCGGCTATGTACTTACCTGCCTGCCCTGGCCTGGCGAGTAACGGATGTGTGTTTGGTTGTACACAGTGGTGCATTCATACTGTGCTCGCCTGGTCCCCACCTGGGTGGAGCATGGCCCGCTTGGCCGGCACGCTCCTGATGTAACATGAGTACATAACATATATACGTGCTTGCCCTACCTGGCCTGACAACACGTGACAGCCAGTGTGATTGACTGTACCACGGTGCGGATGGATTTGTGGCGCAGGACGTGATGCTGTACCTGCCGTACCCGCAAGAGCTGCTGGATCACCCGCTGGCGCGCACAGAGCACTACCAGCACGTGCCGCCGACGCTGGGGGCAGGTAGCGGGCTGGCTGCAGCGCTGCCGCTGCCGTTGCAGCTGCAGCTGTCGCTGCCGCATTCGAAATCCGGGTAGGTGTGACCCTCCATGTGGCACGTGACGGGGTGTGTGATGCCTTTGGCACCAAACAGTGTGTACCTGCTGCGAGCAAACACCATCCGTCCCCAATAGAGAGGATTGCAGGCACCGCCAGAAAGCTCCAAGTGCATAAAACCAAACCCAAACCTGAACCCTGTTGTGGCTAAAACTGCAGGGGTCTGCTCCAAACCAAGGCCAGCTCCATCACCCCCGCGTTCTCCCCGCACGGCACGCCCGGTGCTGCGCTGCTGAGGACGACCACCGGAGCAACGGAGCCGTGCACGCCACTCTCATCGTCACTCCGGCAGGCCGTTTTTGCAGGAGGCTCCGCGCAACCGGCAGCAGGCATGGGCGCCGCTGCCGCCGCCGCCGCCGCAGCAGCAGCAGCAGCAGCTGGCGGTGGTGGTGGGGAGAGCCAGTCGGCCATATCCCTTCCCACGGTGTTCATGTCCGGGTCGACATCCGCATTGCTGCTGCCGGATCGGGGGGCGGACGTCAGCGCCGGCGACCTGAGCGGTGCGGTACAGCCTAGCACGCTGGCCGGGGTGCTGACGTCAGCAGCGTCGGGGCCTGTTTCTGCACCCAACGTGGCAGGACTCCTCCACTCCGCCTCCGCCTCCATCGCACAGGCCTGCTTCTCCACAGTCTCGGCAGCGAGCACATCCTACACGGTGCAGAGCGGGGGTTTGAGTGCAGCGAACCACCTAGGCGCCAGCGACACACACGCACGCCCCTCGACTGACGACCCCAGCGGCAAAGGGCATGGGCCCTCTAGCGCATCTGCGGCGGGTGCATCAGCGCAGGCCTCACCGCCGTCGTTCGCCGGCCCCAGCCTGTTTGTGAACCTGCGTCACGCGGTCGGCGTGGCAGCGCCGGGAGCGCGTGCCGACACCGAGGGCAGCGCTGCCAGCGACACGGATCGCGCTAACCGGCCAAAAAGCGGCGCGCTCTCAAGCGCGCAGCCTGCTAAGCAGCACAAGCAGCAGCAATCGTCGTCCCCGGTGCTCGTCTCGCCGTTCGCGTCCGGCAACACGGCACGCGGCTCCGCGCCGGGGCTGTTCTCTCGCGGCAGCGCTGCGCGTAGCAGCGGCGTGCCCGCTGGCGGAGCAGGCCCTGTCGATCTTGCGCAGCAGGTGTGTCAGGACTCCGGCCCTGCCTGGGGCTGCGACTCGGACGACGGCGGCGGCGGCGGCGGCGGTAGCGGCGTTGTGGTGGTCAGCGACTCGTACCTCGCGGCGCTGCGCAAGCAGTTCCGCCGCGTGGTGCTGGTGAAGGGTGCGGCGGCGCCGCCGGGCACACGCCTCCTTTTCAGGTGCGCAGCGAAACAGCTGCTGGGGTTGCGCGCTTGCCGGGCTGCAGGAACTGCTGCATTTGAGCATGTTGCTGAGTTTATCCATCGTCCTTTCAGCAGGATGTGTGTGATTGTGCCGTTCTCCGCTTGTCCTGCTGTACTGCTGTACTGCAGGGGCCTCCGCGTGCGCATCGGCATGCACAGCGGTATTGCATCCGCAGCAGAGTACAAGGTGAGCTGGGGGTGCAGTGGGCGGCAGGCGCACTCAAGAGCACTCCGTGGGCACTCCCTTGCCGTATTCCGCGTTTTGTGCGCGGGGCAATGTGTAGCAATACGGTGTCTCACCAACGTCAACGAGCAGTACAGCACAGGATGGATTGTTTTGCCACATGGGTGGGGGGGGATTGCCTCTGCACCCGACGCGCTGTGTACACGGTCCCGATGCCCATGCTGCGCTCTGAAATGATCCACTGCTTTGTCACTACCTTTGTCCCCCACACTGCCGGCACGCCTGGTGGCGACTCGTTGCATACTTGTATGGGAGGATGACCCGGCCGCCACAAGTTCATTTTGTGCCTTGTCTGCACGCCCTCATCCATTCAACCTCCCTGCAGGAGAACAAAGCGGCGGCACGTGTGGTGTACACAGGCGCAGTCCTCAACGCGGCACGCGCCATCTCCGATGTGGGTCACGGCGGCAGCTGCATGGCCTCGCAATCCGTGCCGCAGCGCCTGGCCGCCGGCTCCGGAACCAGCAGCTCTGCTGCAGCCGCCGCGGCCCGCCAGGCGCGCATCGGTGTAGTCTTGCTGGGGAGGTACTCGATGGCTGATGACGGCGATGATGGAGCCCTCAGCAGCGGTGCCAGCCTATGGGGTGGCGAAGGCGGTACGGGAGGCGTGGCCGGTACTTCGGGCCGCGGAGGGCAGCTGCTTGCGCAGTACAGCCTCCGGCGCCATCAGCGTGACCCGCAGCAGTTGCACACGCAGGACGCGCCTGGTGACCTGCTCTTTCAGGTGCGCACATGACATCCTGCATGGCATCCAGCACGGCAGCGGTTAATTGGCTTTACATTCGGGTGGCCTTCTTGCCAGCGGTGGATGGCGTGTTGTACTGTTGTGAGTTGCATGTGACGCCTGCAGCGTGTGTCACGCATGCCCCAGCCGCGCCTCTCGACTGCCAGCACCCACGGAGGATGCCACACCAAGGAATAGTCACTGCTAAGCGCATGCCTGCAACCCCTGCCGGGGGTGATGAACGCCATTGGGCTCGGCCGCTGAGGAGCCAATCCACTGCTGCTTCCTGCTGCGGCTGTTATGGGCCTGGGCCTTATGGCTTTGTTTTATCCAGCTGGCGGGACTCTCTGTTCTCCCCGTCGCACCATAACCACACTGCCACAGCACCCTGCCTGGAGGCCGCGGGCTTCCCGAGCACATCGTGCCGGGCTGTCAGCGACAGCGCCTGCGCTGTAGCTGCCAGTGTTTCCTGCGCATGTGTCAGAACGAGGCACCCGTGGGGCTATGCGGTGTGCTTCCTGTCGGGCCATACAGTGTGCATATCGTGAGGATCGAGAATGTGTGTGCATGTGCGCGTGCATGCATGTGCGTGCATGCATCATGCAGGCGGTGGGGGGGCGTGAGCAGCTCCTCACGGCGCGCATGGCGCTGCAGCCCGCGCTCCAGCGCGCCGGCCACTACCTCGCGCCCGGCACGCTCGCCGCGCCCACCGGCGCCTCCGGCGGCCCCGTCGCGCTGGGCATGGTGGCGGTGGTGGGCGTGCGCACGCTCATGGCCTGGGACGCCGCGATGGCGGCGCAGTGCGTTGCGCTCGCGCAGCGCGCGGCGGCGGCGCAGGCGGAGCGCTGGGGCGTGCTGCTGGCGGACGCGTCCACGGGCGGCGTGGGCAAGCAGGAGGAGCTGGCGGCGGGCGGCTACGTGGCGGCCAGCAGCCTGCAGCCAGGTGCGTTTCAGTTTGGGTCGCGCTGGCACCATGCACGCATCGACCTGTCACCGATTGTACGTCGCGCAAACATCAATCGACTCTGCTTTGGTCACACGCACTTGGTAGTTGGTCAAAACTCAAGACGAACTGCTACCTACCCAGTTGTGAGTTGCATGAGGCATTTCTCGGAATGCTTTTCAGGTATACTTTTCATGTGAGCAGCGGGTGTGGTAGTGCAGGTGACGTCAAGACCGATAGGCGGAGGGCGAGTGCTTTCCACTGATCTGACGTGTGCACGCTCTTCCTCTCGTTGCGTTTCGCAGGCGCGCTGGTGGGCTGGGCG
Source organism: Chlamydomonas asymmetrica (assembly GCA_001662385.1). Classification (NCBI taxonomy): domain Eukaryota; kingdom Viridiplantae; phylum Chlorophyta; class Chlorophyceae; order Chlamydomonadales; family Chlamydomonadaceae; genus Chlamydomonas; species Chlamydomonas asymmetrica. The sequence goes on along the minus strand of BDDA01000142.1, from coordinate 127,893 downwards.
CTCTCGTGCCACGCGGCGATGCTTCGCCTTCCATGGTGGGTGCGGTGGGAAGCGACGCGAGCTTTTTAGCCGTCCTGCCATGTCCTGCATGTCCTGCATGTCCTGCATGTCCTGCATGTCCTGCCATGTCCTGCATGTCCTGCATGTCCAGTACTCAATTGTAATGTGACGTGTATGCCACATAACGCGCCCTACATGCACACCGAGAGGCATGCGGCGCCCAATCCAATCAACAAACCAACTACAAGCATGCAAAGTGTAAACATTACATGCATGCGATGCATGCAGGCCGGCTCAGCTACTGGAGCATGCTCTTGGAGAGGAGCTATGCCTCCTGCCGGGAGAGACCTCGGGCGTTGCCGACGCAGCGGCTGCAGCCACAGGCAGAACCACAGGCCCCTCCCCACACGCCGCTGCAGCTGCCGCACCGCGGAGCCGAAGCGGATCTCCAGGCCTCCACCACTCCCCCGTCTCCGCCGGTGCTATCAGCACACTCCTCTCGCCCCGCCGTGCACTGGCCGCCGCTGCCAGCCTGCCATGCACTGTGCCCCTCAGGGCCGACCCGCCCCGCGGCGCGCTGCAGACGGCCACAGGCAGCGGAAACGCATGCAGTGGGGACTTGGGTGCGGTGTGTCTCGGTCCTGCTGTGGTGGTCGCTGTGCAGGAGCCGCCATCCGGCATGGCAGAATCGTCAGGCCAGCAAACGACTGCTGCTGCCATCGCTGGCGACCGCGGGTCCACGGCGAGGCTGCAGAGTGGCCTCTTCATGACCGAAGCGCTCATGCAGCAGCCAGCCGCAGCCAGCCTGGACGGAGCCCGCTCCAGCAACGTGTTGCCTGTTGGTTTGTGGGCGAAGGCAGGGGAGCCGGCTACCGCAACCACTGTCGCTGCAGGTGACGCCGCATCACAGCGGTACGGTGTTTTCGGGCTGTCAGCATCTCCTCCGGATTCCGGTCTCGAATCTTTGGAGGTGGAGGAGATCCCAGACCTGCAGCGGGAGTACCGTCGTACGCGCCATCAGCAGCACCATCAGGCCGGCACAACGCTGGATAGAAGCTCCGGCAGCGGTACAGGAGGGCAGGGGGCTGCTGGCGGCTCTGGTTCGCAATGGACCAGGCCGGCAGCGGGCCGAGGCGGGCATGTTTCCGGCCTTACCAGCGCAACAGCATCAGGAAACAGTGGCGGCGGTGGTGTGGACAAACCCGGCCCGGCTGCAGGCACCGGCACAGGCAGTGACGCGGACGGGGGCCGCAGCATGGTGGTCACGATGGGCACGAGCGCGACCCGCACTTCGTTTGGAAACACCTCGGCGCGGACCTCGTCATCGTTCCAACAGCTCCGCGTGGCCGGCTCGGCCGCTGCGGCCACCACCAGCGCGACGTGCAGCACGGCCAGCAGCCCTCTTTTCAGCGACGCGATGGCGGCGTCCAGCCACCCCCGCCTCAGCGGCAGCGCCGCCCACCGCCCAACCTCAGGCCCCACCGTCACGGTGTCGCTGCACACCACGCCGGCCCGCCGCTCGGGCGACGTCGCGCACACGTACGCCGCGCCGACCGCGTTTGCGCCCAGCGGCGGCAGCGGGTGGGGATCCCACAGCGGCTACATTGCACGGTCGCCGCTGGAGCTCGTGGCTGAGGGGCCGTCCGGCAGCACCGAAGCCAACGCGCTGGCCGGTAGCGCTGCCGTGGTTGCGGACGCAGCAGCGCCCACGCCAGCGCTGCAGCAGCCATCTGGTGATGTGCAGCGGGTCAGCGCGGATTCCGTCGACTCCCGCACGATGCCGGCGCTTTCAGGCCACCTGCTGCGTTGGAGCTTGGTGGGGCGTTCCGCGCCTCCCGCTGCCGACGCCGCTGCCGGTTCTGCCGGAGGCATGATCGCCACCCACACTTCGCCGGCGCATGGACCGGGAGTTGGAGGAGGAGGTCGAGGGGAAGCAGCCGCTGTTCCGACCGGCACGGACGATGCCCAGCAGCCGACAGTGCAAGGGGTCGAGGCTGCAGCGGATGGTCCTGAGCTGCTGTTCCGGGGCCTGCGGCTACGCGCCGCGGTCGTGCGAGGCTCCACCACCGCCGCGCTGGTGCCCAACTCGGGATACCTGCGGTACAGCGGCAAGGCCGCCAGCCGCCTGGCAGCCGTGATGGCGCAGGCGCGGCCGGGGCAGGTGCTGTGCAGCGAGACGGTGGTGGCGGCCTGCAGCAGCTGCGCGCTGACGGCCGGCGCCGCGGGCTGGTCGGGCGCGGCCATCAGCACAGCCTCCAGTAGGCGCAACCTGACCCCCGCCGGGTCACTCGTGCGGCCCGCTGAGCGGCTGGCTGGTGCGAGTCCAACGAGCTCCACCTGCCTTGATTCCGGCAGGCCGTCCGGAGGGGTCAGGGCCAACGAGCGGGCGTCGATGCCAGCGTTGCCGCCTGCGGCCTGGGCGGCGGCGGCCCCGGCGGCGAGGGCCGGGTGGGCACGTGCGTCAACGCCGGCGGCGCTCGGGCAACATTCCGGCACGCGATTTGCTTCGCCGGGCCAGACCTCGGCCACCGTGGTTCCTGGGGGTGGTGCTGCGGCCACCAGTTCCATGGCAACGCCCTCCTCCAGCCTTCGTCGCGGGACAGCCCTGCCGCCTCAAGCGGATCGTTCGGCTTCGCCCAGCGATGATTTCCAGGGCCCGTTTGGCGGCCGGATGCGGCCGCGAATGCCGTCGTCGCCCGGGGCGGGCCGCTCGCCTGCGCTGGTTGAGGTGTCCAGCGCGTACCACAGTGGCGGCGGTTTGAGGGGCGTGTCGCAGCCGCAGCAGCAGCAGCAGCCGCAGCAGGAGCAGCAGGAGCAGCAGCAGTCGTCCGTGGCGGCGGCCGTGGTGCTGGCTGGGCCCCAGGTGCTGCTGCAGCAGCAGCAGCAGCTGGAGGACGAGCAATGGCACCAGTCGCTGACGCTGCACGGCCCGTCGGTCCCCTTCCGTCACGCGGCCTTTGGCAGCATGGTGGAGGCCGTGTCACCCGAAGACTTCAATATCATTATGGGCCGGGAGACGGAAGAGGCTACGGTAGCGCTTGGGGATTCCAGCTCACGGTTGCTCTCCCTGGAGCTTCAGAACCGGCAGCAGCAAGAGCAGAGCTCAGACCCCATCCTGCAGGTGCTGCTGTCGCCTGACTCAGCCATGCACGCCGTACCGCCGGGCCCAGCCCCGCTGCTGCAACCTCGGGCGTCGCAACCGCAAGGCCAGGCCAGGCAGCTGCCGCAGCCGTCCCTGCCACAGGCTGCCTCGTTTCGCGGCAGACAGGCGGGCAGCCCCCGTACAACACTCGGGCCCTCTGAAGCACAGCCGGTGCCAGCCACAACGTCACCCGCACCAGCCGCACCCGGCCAGGCGGCCGCGGCCCGCCTCAGCAGGGCCGGCTCAGCAGCGGCGGCGGTGCCGCCGCGCCCTAGCCGGCTTGCAATGCTGCGTACGTCGATCGGGGGGGTGAGCCCCCGAAGCTCCGGGGCACGTCGCTCCCGCTCTGGGGGGGACGCAGCCACCGGCAGCGCTGGCAGGCTCGCCTCGGAGCAACGCGCCGGCAGCGGCTCGGGCGTTGTGGGCGGTTCCAGCAGCGGCGGCGGCCGCGGCGGCGGCAGACGCAGCAGCCAGGTTCTTGGCGTCGCGGCTGGCGTTGAGTGGCAGCTACAGCAGGCGGCGGCACGCAAGCACCCCGCAGGCCGCCGCGCCAGCACCGTCGACCTGTCCCAGCAGCCACACCCGCAGCCGCAGCCGCATCCCATCCAGCCGGCAGCAGGCCCCGCCACGATCCCAGGTGCGGCTGGGCCCTTCCCAGCTGCGCCGTGCGTGCCGCAGCCCTGCCTGGCGCCTGCACATCAGGAGATGCCGAGCGTTTCGGCATCACCCGCCAACGGCCTGCTGCTCGAGGTGGTGTTTGAGGTGGCAAAGGGCGCGAAGGGTAAGGGCTCCCTCAAGCGCCTGTACGCGGCGCGGCCTTACGTGGCGGAGCCTGCGCACACCACACCGCCGCCGCCGGCGGAGTGATCATTAGCCTGGTTATCTCCCACGGCTTGGTCCGACCACCGCAAGTTACTGCTGGTGGGCACTGGCGTTGCCAATGCCCCCCCTCGCCGTTGCCCATCAGGCAGTGAGGATTTAGGATTCCCACGCATGCGTGGCTTCTCTGAACCCCGTGTTGAGGACGGCCTTGGGTCTCTGGCTGGCTGGCCGAGTGTCAACAACAGCAATATGGCCGTGCGGTGGGCCTGACGATGCCGATTCCGCCTGGCGGCCTGTGCCTGACACAAGCTAGTTGGTCGCCTGGCGGAACGCGTGCCTCAAGCGAGGACAGATGCCACCCCTCAAGTCAGGTGGCTGCCTGATAGAATGATAGCCGTTGCTTTCTCGTTATGGGTTTGCTCAGCACGGGGTTGGCCTCTGGCGGCGCATGTTTACGGGGTGCGATGTTGCTGGGCCGCGGGGCTGAGTGCTGGATGGGTGTGGCCGGCGACCGGCGCCCAGCGGGGCTTGCGCCCGGACACTTTCTGCGAGCACCGAGCTGAGGCAGGAGGTGGGTTGGGTGGGTGGGTTGTGCAGGTGGTAATGATGATGTAGCAGGATGCGGTACAACACTTGTTTTTGCTTTTGTATGGCGCTGCACGCACGTGCTGAGTTGTGTGCGGGTTGTATCAAGGTTTTTGTCTGTTGGCATGCGTTCACGCGTATGTTTTCCAAGGTTGAGAGCGAGTGGGTAGGCAGGTGGGTTGGAAACAACTAGGAACGGGAAGAAAGGCGTGTGTCGCCGGCGCAGGCTTGCCAGGGGTCAGGTCAGGTGTTGAGACTGCCGTTCACTGGAAGTTTGCATTGGCGAGAGCGGAAGGCGCTGGTGCAGGGAACGCCGTCTGCGCTGCACTTTGGGTCTTTGCTGGCACTTGCTGAACGATTTGCGCTGAACCGAACGCTGAAATGGGCATGCGTGCGCATCCCCGCGTTCGCATGCAACAATGAAGCACGCAGGTGGCGAGAGGGCGTTGCCCTCGTTCATTGCTCCGCCTTGTGTACTGTCGTAGCAGCACCGTGTACCGCTTTTGCCGGCACTTCATGGAGTGACTGCCTCAAAAGCGCTTTTGGGCCCGCCTGGTCCAACAACGGCTGCAAAACCTGGCCTCTTGGTATTGAGTTGCCAACCTGTTTATCCACGGCGTGATGCATCCCACAGTGCTGTAGTACGGTATTGAAGCCTGAGCGGTGCCGTACCCTGTACGTAGGCTCGTATGCCCGGATCAGAGATCCTTGTGGGCCTTTTGGGTCATTGTTTTGGTTCCTGGTAGAGAGGGTTGATCATGCGTTACTCGCGAAGCGCTTTTGCAATGAGAGCACTGAACCCGATTTGGATCAGTCATCGGCGTTCTAATACGGAGTGTATGGCCTCCCGGTTGATGAATTCCCCCTGTTTTTGAGTGTCCCAATTACGTATGCTCACAGGGTGTGTGATGGGCCTAGCAGGAGAGTGTGTTTGTGTGCATGTCACGGCGCTCGGGGGGGGGCTTTCACACGCGGGGAGGTTGAGAGCGGCGTAGCATGCCGGCGTGCCGTTCCCGCGCTGCCAATTAGTTTCTTCAGTGATACTCTCGCCTTGACTTTCTTTCACGGCCATCATGTGGCCGCGGGGCAGTCAAGGAGTAATGTACGACAAAACATCAAGCACAACAACCAAATGCAAAGTGCGTCGGGTGCATCGAACGTATGTCGTCCTGTTGGGTCCCATTCGGTCTGCTTGTACTTGCGTTGTTCCGTTAGAGTTAATGCGTGTGTGGTGGTGGGGGGTTCAACCCGGCCTTTATCCTCCGCCGTTCACTGAACGCGATCCTGTCACTCCCACTCTCGCCCCGCTTAGAGCGCACTGCTAGCCTGCTGGCAGGTCTGGTGGGGGCCTTCTAGGGCATGCAGTCGTGCTGAAATGTCTCGGCTTGTGGGCGGTCATGCACGGTTGGGGATCTGATGTGAGCTCGCGCACCTGTTCGTGCCGACATGGTGCTGGCAGTGCATACGCGGCGGCTCCTTTCTGTTGGCTGCTGGTGCAGTGAGCGACCCCACCTCACGACGCTGATGCGTGTGTTGTGCCACCGGCAGGTGCTGTACTTTCCGTGCCACCATGTTGCAGCGGTCAGGGGCTGGGGCTGGGACTGAGCAAGAAAGTGTGTATAAGCAAGGGGGGCCTGCCGCTCTGCAACAGGAACTTGGAGCAACTCTTGCCTGTGTGTGCGGTGCCCGGCGTGGAGCAAAATACATACTGGTTTGATGCAACCTGTGGCCCAGTTCAGCGTACGGAATCTATGAATAATGCATGGACTCGTGCGGTGCTCTTGGGTTGGCTTTTCCTGTTGTTCACTGCCCCAGCAACCGCCCACTGCTGTGTACTTGCCTGAGCTCGACACCCGTGGCTGCCCGCACGCCTGGATGAGCACCGCTCCTGAACGTTCATGCTTTCACGCACCTTGTCACCATGTACCTTGTACGCTGTACCATGCACTGTATTTGCGATGCAGTATTGGGCTGTTGCGCAACGCATTGTGCTGGCCTGCCCTGCGCATCCACATAATCATTACGCCGATGAGCCACGTAAGGAACGATCCCTTGAATGCACAATTGCACATGATTTGCCTCGTTGCGTTGCGTAGTATGATGCGTTGCGGAGCCCAATCATCACCGTCAAACAACTTCCACTTCCGACTGCACACTTCCATTAGCCACTGCCACCGCAGGCAGCATGATAGTCTATGCCCAAGCGTACTAAACGCACGCGTAGCATCGTTATACACGCTGATTGGCCACACCTGTTGACTTTTCATTGCGTCTTTTACAAGTAGTGCCGTCAGCAGCGCCGCGTGGGCCCCATTCCCGCGTAATACTCCCTTCCAAACCGAGCGCAGTGTTGGGGGGCCGTCGCACTTGCGCCGCACCCAACCTGCTGCCAGCAGCTGATGTGCACTCGCCCTACGCGCATCATATGCAGCACCGCTGCTGGTTTGCCACCGCTGCACTGTCATAGTCGTCTTGGGTGGCCACCAATCTACCGTTTCTACCGTATGATTGTGTTATGCTACCGTGTGTGCGCATTGTAATACTCAATGAAAGCGCGTGCATTTGCCATTTTGGTCGAATACGGTCCTTGTATGCCAGTGCATGCGCGTTGGAATTGGGAAGGTATCATGTTGTAACCTGTGTCTTGGGTGGTTGTGTGCACGGCATGCATGCCGCCTGTGGCATGTCTTCGGAGGGGAGGTAGACGCACGCCTGTAGCATGTGTTCAGCACCTCAACACCTTGAAACAACAGCCACTGCACCAGGCTGAAGCTGGCAGGGTGTCGAGGAGATTGGTAGTGACCATTACGAGAATGGTAATGATGACAACTAGGGTTGACACAACAACAAGTCAAGGCCTACGGTCCAGGACTTACACTCCATGAGCGTCTGAGGCCACAGGCTGCCCGCAATGCCATAATGGCCTTGCGTTGCGCTAGCAACCATGATGCGGTAAGGCAATCACTGGCTTACACACGCCACCAGCAAGCCGGAGTGCGTGCGGACAAGGCCACGCACACGTAGCAGGATGTGCACTCCAACAATGCAGGCCTTACTACCAAAACAGTGACACTTGGCAAAGTACACCATCAGGTCATGCCTGGCCGGACGAACTGCTGGTGCTACCCAACTATGCAGCAGAGGATCGTGCATGTGGAAGGCACGACAGTACGGCCGCCACCGCACAGGCATTACCGTTGGGCACTACCATGCTGGGCCACTCCTATGATACGCATGTGTGCCATACCCTCCCCTGCGTGCGCTCAGCAAATCATGAGTGCACGTGGCGCACAATGCCTGGGCTACAAGCAAGCAGCCAGCGCTCAACAGGTGCCTTGTCAGGTGCTGTCGATGCAATCACGCAGAGGTTCATCTGCCGGGCCCGCCAAGTCGGCTGATGCACACTTGGCAGGTGGGGTCGCCGAAGGCGCGGCACTGGTCCTGCGCCACGCGCACGCCGTAGGGCGCGTAGGCCTGCAGCCACTGCAGCGAGTACTGGCAGCAGAACTCCCGCAGCAGCTCCGGGCAGCCCTCCGCCTGCAGCACCTGCGCGAACGTGCACGCGCTGATTTTCCAGCGCGCCTCCGCCACCGCAACGCCCACCAGATCAGCCGGTGGCGAGGATGTCGCTGACGCCGACGCCGACGATGATGCGGAGGAGCTTGCTGACGCGCTGGACGTGGCTTCTGCTGCAGCGGCAGCGGCGGAGCGGCGCAGGCGCTCCTCTGGATGGAGCAGGTGCTCTGGGAGATCGATTCCGCCGTCAGGGGGTGTTGCTGTTGGCGTCGCTGGCGCGGGTGCGGAGGTTGCGGCGGGCGCCGAGGGTGGCGGCGCGGCAGCGGGAAGCAGCTCAACGTCGCTCACCACCAGGTTGCCCATATCAGACTTGAAGTTGGGCAGGAAGGATATCACCTGTGCGGTGGCGGCAGGAGCAGCGGCAGCAGGAGCAGGAGCAGCAGCAGGAGCACACAGTCAGCTCTGAACACAACATGCTCCTAATTGTCATATAGGGCCTGCTACAGGTGCAATCCTGCTCATACACCCATCACAAGGAGCAGCAGCCAACTGTAGTACTTGGAAGTTGATGATAAGCAAGCAGCTAGGGTTGTCCTAACACATCGCATAGACTCAAACGAGACACCACGACTTGTGGCACAATTGAACGGTCGGATATGGCCCTGCCAGGTGTTGACCACAAGCTGCTGGGACGCCTCCCCCAGACTCCTAGCATATGCATGCGCTTCACCGCCAGGCGAGCACCGGGCCCGCTTGTGACCTGTGCACCAGTGCACCCGGTGCATGCCTGCCGGGGAAGCGTACGCGTCTGCAAGGAGCCAGGAGGCTCAGGTTGCGGTAAGCACCTGGCGGGTCTACATCTGGCTGTTACGGCCTGGTGTTTGTTTTGAGGCGTTTTCCGCCATAGGATTTTTGTGCTATCCTAATTGTCGTTACCCTCGTCGTCATGATCACCACCTGCTTGCGACACTGCCAGCTCAGGCATTGTGCAGTGGCGGTTGCAAGGCGCTGACCCCGCAGGCCATGCGTGAGGCTGGTCGCCTCCCATATCACTCCATATGAGTATATGACATGCCGCAGGTGAGGGCATGGCGTGCATGCTGCGCACCAACGACCGACACTCATTGCAACAGGCGCTTGGGATTCCTCTGACCCCTCTTAAGGCATGAGTCATGAAGCACTCAGGTCATGAGTCATGGACCCCTCTGACCCCTCTGACCCCTCAAGCCATGAATCAGGGAGCACTCAGCATGACTCAGATTGACTCAGCATGAGTCATTTACCACAACAACGGGTCACCTGCTGTAGCGGGTCCTCCGCCAGCAGCCGCGTGAGTATCCAGATGCGCATGCGGTGCAGGTGGCTCATCCACTTGACCGCTTCACCGCCAAGGTTGGTGTGGATGATCTCACGCACCTGCACGCAAACAAAGCAGGCAGCGCGCACCGCCGCAGACTGAAGAGCCCGGTACTGAACGAGAAAGCTTCATCAGACTCGCACGCGAATGCCAAGACTGCGATGTTGCCATCACGGGTGGGCTTGCAGCCTTGCACCTTGCAGGCTGGCTAGAGCTGTTTGTTGCCAGGACCCAGGGGCTTGGACTTCTCGCTTGCGGTATGCGAATGTATGCCAGCTCTTTGGGCCTGCATGTGCCAGCCCAGGTATTGCCACCTTCCCGTCTTACTGCCATGTTGATTGATGCCAGGAAGATAAACAGGGCAGTACGCATCCCATGCAGATATGTAGTGTTGAGATGCAATGACAAGTAATGACCGACCAGCAGCTGCTGCCGTCAGCTCACTGGTTATGAGCGTGCGAATACGCCGCGACCAGCGTCACTCCTTTGACCCACCACTGCTTCGTCGCCCAGCTCGTAGCTGAGGACCTTGTGTGTGGCGGCTGCGAGGCAGCACATCATGAGGCCCCTGCAAGTCGGGTCAGCGGCGTGCACACAACCCAGGTCAGGCCGGGCGTGCACGAAGGCCTGTTGTCCGAGCACACTGCCCCATTTGTCACGCCGCGGTATGCGATCAACAACACGTCCTCTTCACCTGTCCTGTCCCTCGCACTGCAGCTGGTGCGTTTGCAATACTGCCCCCCCGCCACTTGCTTGCACGACCTCAACGCACCCACTCCTTCCCCCCCCGACGTTGCAGCACGTTTCACTATGGCCTACTTGTTCGCCTGGGCACGCACGCGCGCACGCACGCACGCACACAGGACCGTCCACCTCAAGCAGCTTCATGATTACTGCCCTCTTCCATGAATGGCCTGATCGGCCAATTGATGGTCAACATGATGAAACTCGCCTGTGTGCGGTGCCCTCAAGGTTTTTGTCCCGAACGTGCTTACGGTACAGGCTCTCGAACTCTGTTTCGACAGCTTCAAATATCTGCAAGACACACAGTATACGCAGGCATTTAGCGGGCAGCGCAGGGTTCCAGAGCTTCGGCTCAGCTCCCGTAAACAATCGGCAAATCAAAGTGCAAGCCGCACCTGCTTTTGCCGCCCCTTCACGTGAGGCAGCAAGCCCGTAGATACCACTACGTTGAGCTGAGCTGCCAGAGCACTGAACCAGTTCTTCTGGACGCCAAACACGTCGTCCCTGGACGACTCATAAACAGCGTCGCCGCGGTTGTCCCGCGCAACGACACCCTGGCTTGCAGGGTCAGCCGGTGGTTGAGGTGGTATGTCGGCTGCTGATGACGGCAACCCACCGTCGGCACTGGTGCTGCTGGTTTTAGCGGGGTTGGTTGGGGGACCCGCGGGAGCAAAACACGCTGAGCTCGACGTGTGCAGTCTGGTGAGCCCGAAAGGCAACGAGGCCGAACGCAACACCGAGGCACTCTGGCTGCGCTCAGGTAGTTCGTCATATTGTGCAGCAGCCAGGCTAGTCGCAGGTGCCGCTGCGAGCTGCATGCTGGCGCACACAGGCGCGAGTCGTCGCGCGAGGCGCACTGCCGCTGTGGTGAGCATGATGGAGCACCGACGTCAGCTGTACACCAACTGCAACACAATCAGTACAGAGGAGCTCGGAGCTGTTAAGAAGCTGGTGTGGCGGGCTTCTGCAGTTGGGTCGTGTTGACTGTCGCCGCGCTGCTTGTCGCTGCGCTCGAGGTTCCCGTGCTAACTGTGTCAGTGGATGCCAAGCCCTGCTGGCTGAGGTTTGCTTCTGTCTTGTTCACTGGGACGCGTATCAGGGGCTGCTTGCGCTTTGGCTTAGCGGTAAATCCGGCGATGAACTTCTCCAGCTGCTGCTGCTCATCAAGGCATATAAGACCCTCGAAGCACTTGTTGCACATAACCACGTGAGAAGGAGCTGTAATGTGGCGCCGATTGGCGTTCAGAGATCGGCAAACGCGCGTGAAAGATGTTTGTTGAAAGGACGTTCGCAAAGCGCTGATGGTGCGTGCAGCCATCGACCTCAGGACCCAGGTTTAGAGCATAGTTGTGGCGCCAGGACGATAAATGATATTGATATGCTGTGGTGTGACCAAGGGCTAATCAATTGTCAGTGCTCACACCCGAATCCTCACCGCGTCATGCATGTCCCAACGCGTCATGCATATCCCACCAGCACACACGCGCAACAATCATCAGACGTGTGTGCGGATTCCTGCACGGGATTCCTGCTTGCCCCTATACATTAGCTTCCTGACAGGCCGTACCCCGGGTCCTTTATTGAACCGCCACGTGCATCGTCGCCAACCCACCCGGTCCGCCAACACGCCGTTGCTTGGCCACCAGCTAGCAAGGGCCGCAGAGCCGTATGCGCCCCAGCCATTACCCGTCCAGAACCCTCACAGGTCGACCCTGCTCTACAGCTGCCACCGCCACATGAGCCCCACCCCCAGTGCCTGTCAAGGTGAGATATGTATGGCTGCAGCACAAATCCCTGCTGCTGAGGCTCTGCGTGGGGAACCAGGCAGAGAGCGAGAGAGTGTGGTGGCCGGACTCGCCGGCGTGCGCCCCCCAGGTGTTTCGCACATCACCCCGGGCTGAACACACAACACCGGTGTAACAGTAGCGCTAACCCTTGCAGTCTTACAAGCGCGGTAGTGAACGCTTGCCAGGACGCCATGCAGTGGTACGGGAACCATGGGTTTCAAGCATGGGTTGTGTGTTTGCTTGGCATCTTGTGTGCAGTGTCGCACCAACGTTGAAACAGGGTGACAGTGATCCCCGACAGGGACGTCAGGCGGGGGTTACACACGGAGCCAGCTGAGCGGGACGGGGGGGATGGGGGAGGAGAATCCCAAGGCAATACCACGGTGAAAAAGTGGCATGCTATACCGTAAAACTGTAAATATGCAGTAAATATGCAGTGCTGCCAGTTTGAACCTGCTGGGAACGTGCAGGCCACCCATCATGGAATCGCTCACTGCTACCACATTGGGATGCATGCATACTGCAAAAGCCATGATGCAAGCACGCATAGGTGGGAGTGCGGGTCAAGACGGACGTGACGTGGCTCCATTTGAAGCGAGCCACCAAACTGGTCTGCCGCAAAAACCCCAAAACGCGGCAAGGCGCAATGCCAATGCAGCTGCGCGGGTGCATGCATGACGAGGGGGTGCGGGAAGGCGCTGAGGCTTGCCTCCTCCGATCACAAACTCCAGCGCAATATAGAGCGTGATCTGAAGCGTGATCTGAAGCGTAGGTGGTGGTGGCGGAGCGACCGGCTGCGCCTGATTACTCCTGCGCCTGAGCCCTCCTGGAACTTGGCAGGTACCTGCATTGCAGCACAGCAACCACGATGGTATGATGTTGAATGCAAGTTTGCATGTATATTGGATGTAAGGGTTCAGAGGCTTAGCACAAGGGTTGGGACACAAATCTGTCTGAACATAGATAGCAACGCAGCCGCAGGATGACCTGTGTCGGGTAATAAGCTTCGGGCAAACACTACTGAAGTGCTGCCACAGCAAACGGAGCCAGCTGTTTGCGGTGGTGCTGGCGCGACCACGCACCCGCCAGCGGCCAGCAGCCCACCCCCCATCCACTGCCAACATTTCACATCGCACACGCATCGCACATGTGTACTGCAACGCCCACGGACATCACACTGCATGGCCCCGCAGGAACCTTTTCCCAACGCACATCTGACATCTTCCTGACACACAAACCGTACCTGTGGTCCTTGGCAGCGTTCTTCTTTGCGCGCTTTGCCATGTACTTGTCCAGCTTGCCCTTCTCCTGTGGGTCGGGTGAAGGCACGCACACACGCACACAGCACAAGCGCCGTCACGCATGCACAAGAGGCGGATGCAGCGCGCATGCAAGGCGGCAAGGCGGCAAGCCACAGCAGGCAGGCGCGGGTTTGGGTCACCAGTGCCCTGAGGCCCCCTGTTGCACTACCGGGTTCAGGATGGATGCTTGCATGAGTGGGCACACGCACCGCTCACACTGCAGAGTGCACACTGCCAGGCCAACCCCATCCCCTAATGGCCTGCCAGGCCCCCACATGCAAAGCCAATCAATCAATCTGGCCAGAGCTAACACATTCCATTGCCGATCATGTGTAAGAGCCTGGCAGCCTGCACGCCCGTATGGACTACAGATGAGTTGCAGCCTGCGCGCGATGGTGAATGCTGCGTGCGCAGGCTGCAACTCATCTGTAACCATACTGTGCGCAGGCTGCCAGGACGCGTGTATGCAAGCGCTCGCACATGCTGCCGCACAACGTACGCACCTGCAGTAGCTGGTACTTGGCCAGTAGCGCCAGCTTCTTCTTGTCGCCCTCCTTGAGGAAGAACGGCTTCTTGCCTGACGCCACCGCCGAGCGCTCTTTCGCCTGCACACGTGCCAGCCAGGCGGAGCACCGTGCTGTTATGGCATTGGCACGCGGAGCAGCTGACCGTACGGTACTACAAGTGTCGAGCTCGGGACATACATCGTTACGGGTTCAAACTTTGGCGTGGACGCTTGCGACTGTCCGGCCGAGACCAACACATCCATCAGGACCAATAACAACCGCAAAGCCAGTCACGAAGGACACAATATGATGAGTCGTAAACCGAGCAGGCCACAAGGAGATGCGCTAGCGCAGGAAACCGGTGTGCAGCTCGGCTAGGTTGACAAACAACAGGCACACACGTGCAAATCACGCCAGAATACAGAGCTCCATGCAGAGAACCGCGGCGTGTGGGCTGTGGAGCCAGAAAGCCGTTGGTGCCCCGTCACCCTGGTTAGGGATTCCAAACTCAACCTAGTCTGGGCCTAGATATCCCAACTCTGACCGGGTGCAGAATTGAGTGCGGTACTCCGTCCTCGAACCTCTAACTTTACCTTCCACTCGGCCTCCAGCGTGGTTTGCTTGCGCCGCAGCGCCTCCTGCGACAGCGCGCCCTCCACGCGCACCAGCTCCGCCTGCAGGCGCGTCTTGAGCTTCGGGTTGCGCTCACGCTGCAGGCAGGCAGGCAGGCAGGCAGAGGACACGACGCAGGGAGCGAGGTGAGGCGGTTTGCAACGTACCGCACCGCACCAAATACTACGTGCCTTCTTTGAAACCCTCTCGAGGGCGGCCCTGGGCCTCTGGCTAGCCGGCCGAGTGTAAACAACAACAACAACAACTACTACTACTAATGTACCATACGTGATATGTCCATACGTGATATGTCCATACCCCTCCCTGGTTGTTTTCAGCCCAGGTTGCAGCATGTCTCCCTCCCCGGGTGCCCTAGCGCCCCATCGTGGGCGCCGGTATGCCAAGGTTGAGCTTTCACTGCCCGCCCATGACCACTGCAGGTGTCTCCGATTGCACCTAACCGTACGATTTCAGGCCCGCTGCACAGCATGCTGGCTCATGACAACAAGACATCAACCCACGGACAATACATAAAAAGACGCTGGCACACAAGTCATGAGCCAGGGGTGCGTCAGCTCCTGGAAAGCCCAGCCCTTGCTGCAGGCCTGCTCTCCTTGACTCCCACTGGTCGTTAAGACAAGCCGTAAAGCCGTGTTGTGCGTGCGTGTGCCCGGTCCGCTCATGCGTGCCACAAATACACATACGCTGGCAAAGCTGCGTGCGACCGCTGGCAAAACGGGCCAGGCCCCCCCACCTTGATCTTGTCCTGCAGCGCCTTCTTCTCGCCGGGCAGCGTCTCGTTGAACAGGAACGCGTAGTTGCGCCGCGCCGCGTCCTTCACGCGGTCGCTCTCCGGGCCGTCCGCGAAGCGCGGGTCGCGCACGTTGCTGCGAGCCAAAGGCACATGCGATTAACACCAGGAAGCATTTCAAGAACTGGAAAATTCAAACAACGGTGGGCGAGCGGCAGCGTGAAGGCGCAAGGGAACGCGACATCCCATGGTGGCAGCAGTGCACGCCGGTACACAGCAAGATGCGTTGCATGCATGCGTGCAGAGCAGCGCACCCCACCGTATCTAAGCTGCATGCATACATGCGTCCATAATGCGCAGTGTGCATCCATTTCCGCAAACGCCCGCTGGTCGGGCCCGGGGGATGGCCCCCGCCGTCGAGCGCGCGTGCTCGGCGCTCACCTGCGCGGCACCTGAATGACCTCCCGGAAGCGCCCCACGGGGCGCTTGGAGCTGGCCTCTGCCGGCCGGTCCTTGTTCTCGCGGTGGAAGCCCCGCTGCGCCTTAACGGCCGCCTTGGCGGCGGCGCGCGCGGCGCCCCCGGCCACGCCGCGCCCGTCGCGCCGCAGCGCCTCCAGCTCCTCAAACGGCACGTCGGCGAGCGCTGCTCTGACGCCCGCGGCCTGCGTTGCTCGTGCAGACGTTGCATTCGTAATGCAGATGGTGTTACTGTACAAACTATGTCACGAGAGAGGTGTAGCGAATGGAGGTGAGGCGCTCGGCATGTGTATGCGCTGTGCGTTCGGTGCCGGCGGTGCCCCGGGTTCTCGGCATTGAAATGGGTGGGTGGGTGTGTGAGTGCGCATGGGTGATGTGGTGTGCGCACAGGTTCGCTGTGGACGACATTCGCGTGCACCATGGCGAGGTACAGAGCATGCTTGTGCACTCTACCTCACGGGCATGCCGGGCGCGTGTGACGGCATGTGCGATAACCGTTCATGCAGTGACAGGGCGAGTGCCACAGTAAGCCTGCTGCTATGCCAGCGGGAGTGGAGTGGTTGTGCTGGCAACGCACACAGCAAGCAAACGCGCACAGGCGGACGGCGCGCAAGGTGCCGCACCTGTTCCTCGAGCGTTCGGTCGTCGCCGACGTCGCTATCTGTTGCGGAGTCAGACGACTCATAGCTGTCGTCTGCCTGTTTTTCTTGCCCTCGAGCACGTGCCCCCTGTTTTAACAACGGCCCGTGCTGACGCCGTGTGCTCGGCTGCTCGTCGACATCATCATCGTCATCCTCTTCCTCGTCTCCGCTTACGTCCTGCTCTGTGTCATCATCACTACTACCGGCTTCAGCCTCACCACCAATTTCTGGGTCTGAGCTGGGTCCCTCCTGTGGGTCGTCGTCAGAGGCAGCCCCGTCGCCGTCGTCACTCGAGCCTTCCTCTATTGTGTTCCGCATCCGCCGCTGTATCCGCTGCATGTCCTCATCCTCCCCGTCTCCTGAGTGCTCCTGGGCCTTTTTCCGCTTGACCATAGCAGCAACGCGGCGGCAGCTGCCTGCGTACCTAAAAGCGGCGGCGCCGACGCGCTGACGCAGATTGCACGACGGCTAAAGGTGCAGCACAGTGACTAGTGACTAGTGACGTGGGCGTACGGATGTGAAGTATTGAAAGAGTATGACAGTCACGGAGTGAGTGACTAGTGAAGTAACAGGATAGATACTAAGTGTTGAAAGATGCGACAGTCACCGACCAACTTGGGACTCGAGCGACTTGGTTTTTTTGGGTTGCAGCAAATGAACATAAACTTGTATGGGCTCTGGGACGGCACGCAAATCCAGCTGTATGACAAGCGGTCCAGAGGCTTGCGCCAGACTGGAATAATTGATGACACCAGGCGCCATGACACCGGCATTGCCTGCGTTTTGGTTCATCCACCGTACAAAGCACAAACTCTACAAAGCATTTGTACAAACGGTCAAGGTTGAGTCCTGGCACACACCAAGTCCTTGCCTGCCGCTCTTCGACCGTTGTTCTCCCCACAGGACGTATGCACGCCTACAGGTTAAGTCTGAGACTAACACGGTTTGCTAGCAAGATTGCTAGCACTTGGAAAGCGGCGACACAAACACAGACTGGGTCCGGCTCCTTGCTTGCTCGCCGCACCGCTGGTTTCAGGTATGAGTGGATGCGACCGTCGCCACACAAACCCGTTGGTTCCATCATCAACGTGTGCCAAGTTGCTGCCTGCACTGCCAGGAGCTCTTCACTTCATGCTCAACAAGTGGTGTGTGTCATTTATGTGTGGTATGCAGAGGTTTTCCTGCCCAGCGCTTAGGTGCAGCAGTTGCTCTTGGCAGTGGCATGCTGCCTCAGCACATATCAGTGGCGTTTAGCAGCTCAGCTCAACAGGCCCTTCCCTACCTTCCCAACGGTGTCAAGTCCTTCCAGGAGATGGGTATCTTTGGATGGCTGCTGGTCGACCTGGCCATCAACTGGGTGGGCTGGGCGGTCGCAGCGACCTTAAAGGTACAGGCCTTTCCTTGAAAGTGTGGCATGATTTTGCCGTTCTGGTTTCGCGTTATAATCTGACATGCCTGTCCAACCTGCAGACGGAGAAGTTCTATGACGCGCTGGGGACAACGTCGTTCCTGACCCTCACAATAGGGTCGTTGTTGTCAGGCGGTGCATCGGGCGCGCGCAAGGTGAGCCGGGTGGCAGGAACACCGGTCAGCTGCCGTGGGCAGGCGCACCCCATGCATGGCACACAATCCACAATTGTTCTCCTCACTGCGGCTGCTAAAGCAGGGGCTTGACTGCGCGTTTTCCTTGCTTTCAGCATCGCATGCATGGATTTCCACGCAGCCCTCAAGGCACACCCATCTGGACTGGCCCCTCCCCCCCTTGCTTAAAGCCTGGTTTGGTGTTCTTCAGCTCATTTCTTTATGAAACCCTCCACTCATGTGCTTGCCCCTGCACATGGCGTCATGCACCAATCCTCCCACCCGATTCCTCCCCCTTGTCATGCAATCGGATCTCGGACATATTTCAACAACCTAAACACGGCGCGTACCATCATGACATGGCATTGCTTGTGGTTGCGCTGCCGTTGCTGCGTGGTCGTGCTTGCCACGCAGTTTGTGGCGAGCGGCATGGTGGTTGTGTGGGGCCTGCGCCTGGGCTCCTACCTTGTCACCCGCATCATGCAGTCCGGGAAGGACGCCAGGTGGGTCAAAGCATGGCGTGGCGCTGGGCCTCACCGCACCATGACAAATCCAATAGTACATACACTGCATACCATAATCATTTCGAACCTCGTCGGTGGCGCATGGTGCATGCACCTGTTCGGTCAAGTGTGGCGGCAGGCCCGGGCGTTCACATGATCGCGCTGGAAGTCAGACCACGGTCTGTGACAGCTGGGTAGGCTTGGCGGGTATTTGCTCTGGCGTGTGGGCTGTTTTGCTGTTGCCTGTGGAGTGGATGTTGGCATGCCAGTATGGTAAAGTGTTGTGACCTCTCTGGGCTGCCTGCAGGTTTGATACCATCAAGAACGAGCCCGCCAAGTTTTGGTTTGCATGGACCATGCAGGTGCGAGATGGGTGTGAATTCGCTGGGTGGTTAGGTGTACAAGCGCAGGACTTGAACTGTGTGCACACTGAGCTGAGTCGAAGACATGGAGCGTGCATGCACTTGTAAAGCCAGCCAGGGTCGTTACCTGTTCCGTGTCTGTTTTGTGAGCGTGCATGCACTCGTCCAGCCAGCCAGGGTTCTGTCCCCGGTGTCTGGGTTGTCGCATGCATGCATGGCTTGGGGTCTGCTGCCCTCCCAAGCCACCAGCGCCCCTGCCACTCCCTCATCTGCGGTGCCGGTGGAGCGGAAGTGCGGAACGTGCAGCCCATCAGTCCTATTCCCCTATTCCGTGTAGCATAACGGGGGATACACATGGTAATCGCCACCGCCATGATACTGACGTTCATGTACCGTATTCGGCCGCCGTATGCCCGCATGGCGCAGGCCGTGTGGGTGTGGGTGACGCTGCTGCCGGTGATGATTGTGAACTTATCGCCCGCGCCCGCCGCGCTCAAGGCATGGGATGCAGTAGGTGAGTCGCTGCAGAGCGGAGACCAGGCTACCAGCCGTCGAACGCCGGGCTGCGGACACTGCGCAGTTAGCGCTCCCTGCCAATTACACGCTGCGGCGAGCCCTGACTGTGCAGAGCATGCGGCCTTGCTGGGCAGTGGGGCCGCAGCCCAACGATACGGGCATGCCTTCCCAGGTGCCTGTCGCGTGCCTGTCTTTGCGCAACCCAGCATCGCGATGTGCGCTGTGGAAGCCACACAGCCCGTCTCGCGCATGCCTGCATTAATGCACATCATGCATAGCGCACGCCGTGAAGCACGCGCGGGAGAGAGATGGCGCCTGCATTAAGTGCAATCGCCTGCGCTTGGGGACCGCATCACTCACGGTATCTTTGGCAGTGTGATGCCTTGATGGGGCTGCATCACGATCTGCAGCATGCGGCCTGCATGCGGCACATTTCGCACGCGTAGGCGTCCCCTCCCCCCTCATCTGTGTGCGGCTGTGGTGGGCCCTACGCACGACGTGAAGCTGTGTGTGTGTGCATGCAGGCATCGCTATCTTCGGCGTGGGCTTTGCGCTGGAGGTGGTGGCGGACTGGCAGAAGGCCGCGTTCCGGGCCAAGCCGGAGAACAAGGGCAAGTTCATCAACGAGGGGCTGTGGTCGCTCAGCCGGCACCCCAACTACTTTGGGGAGATGATGCTGGTGAGTCGGGGAATG
>BDDA01000142.1:95882-107021 GCA_001662385.1 Chlamydomonas asymmetrica | reverse complement strand
CACTGCTGTGCGTTGGGGATATGCTGTGAGGGGGATGCTGTGAAGGGGGATGCTGTGAGGGGCTGAGCTACCTAGGGCCTTGATGGGGCGAGGGAAGGGAGGGGGGGGGCTGGTGACTGGTGAGTAAAAGTGCATCAAGTGTTTGCAAACAGTGACACAATGGAGGGGATGGCCGGTCCCTGGATGGCCTCGTTGATGCATGCCATGCCATGGCATGATTGACAAGGTGCTCACTATTATCTCTTTGCATCTGATCTATGATCCTGACGTGCGGTGCGGTCGTATTGAATTCACTGCTTGCCGCAGTGGTGGGGCGTGCTGGTCACCTGCGCCCCCGCGTTCACACAGCCATGGCACTGGGCTTCGATCAGCTCGCCTGTACTGGTCTTCCTTATTATCAGGTCAGTACAGTGTCCTGCAGTGCGATAAACAACTGGATGGCAAATGGCAATCATGCAGCCATACCGCTTGGCAGCCGCATCTGCAGCAACAGCGGTGGATTATGATCGTCTTGGGAATCGGAACTAAACGCGGGGGCTTCACTGCAGCACTGGGGGATGGATTGTATTCCTGTTGCATGTGCGAAGACTGCAAGCAGACATTCTGTTGTTGCTGCTTGAGCAGTTTGCGCCCCCGTGCATGCCCTGGCCGCGTGTGTGATTCCCAAGATTGCGGTGTGCGTGGGGCACGGTGTGCGCTCGCGTGCGAATGGCTAGTGAGACGGCACATGCGGTGCTAGCGATTGTGTTTTGGTCTACATTTGCATTTGGGGGAAAGGGGGCGTGGTTGCAAAGCTCCTGATCACTGGCACGTATCGAGCACCAACGCATGCTGCTCAGGTGCACATACTGGTATGCAATGACTGCAACCACAACTTCAGCAAAAACGGCTGGCTGGCGGATTGGCTGCGTCTGTCGCTCGCAGGTTCCTCAGCGGCGTGCCCATGCTGCAGGAGCAGGCGGAGGCGCGCTGGGGCAGCTCGCCGGCCTATCAGGAGTACAAGGCCAACACAAACCTGCTGGTCCCGCTGCCCAAGTTCAAGGACACGCACGTGCAGTGATGAACTGCTGGATGTATCATGTATCCATGGATGGCGTGCCTGCGGCGGTCTCTGTGTCTGTCGTTGCCATTTGCCTGCTGCGCATGTTGGATGCTTCCGCTATCCGTGCCATGATTGGATTGATTGGTTGACGTTGCATTCGGTGGCCTCGCTGGGCATTGGGGGATGGGCTCGGCGTTGGTGGTGTGCATTGAGCAGTGTGAGCGATGCGTGCTCCCTCATGCAAGCAGTCTTCCGCACCATGTGTCAGCATGTGTGTCAGGCCCTCTTGCACACCATGTGCATAACTTGGTGAACCTATTCTGCTTGCCTGGTCCCCATCTGGGGGGAGCGTGGGCCGTGTGGCCAACACGCTCCTGATGTAACATAGCATACGGTAAGTCAGCACGCCACCTCAACGTCACACAGCACTACAGCAGGCAGGCAGGGCACTGCGGGTGGCTAGCTGATTGTGTTGCCCGCATTTGCCTTGTTGATCTCTCCGCCATACGCAACCCTCGGCCTGTTGATGACTGTTGTACGCATTTCAAGACACATCATTAGCCAGGCGGCTCAGGCCACTGATTCCCTCAAAACCGTGCACTGCGGCTGATGCACTGACCTTGGCAAAGGGAAGCCGCTGTGTGTCAGCTGCATGCGTGCAACGCAAGGGCGTGTTACTGGCTAGGTTAGCCAGGTTGGTTGACTTTACATCCGCCGGCCTCGCAGACCAGTAGGGACTCCACTTTGCTATGCGCTCATGTGACGTAACATGCATGTTGACCGTGCTAAAACGGGTAGTCACTAGCACAGCAATAGAGCCATGCGCTAAACGGGCAGGTCATGATTATGGGCCACAACTCATGAGTATTACAGTAATACTATTACTATGCAAAGGAGGCGGGCTTGGGCAGTGTTGTTCGGCATGCACGGAAGTGCGTTTGCGTTGCATGGCATCGCCCAGTAACGGACACTGGTAAGTGGCAACAGCACTGAACCACAAGGCTGATGTAAGCGTTGCTGACCTCCAGCCTGAAACCGCATCTCAAACTGCAACGGTGCTCAGGGAGATTCTTTTGCCAATGCGCTGCGTATACCTGTGCGCACGTGCGCAAGCCGAACGGTGGCATGCAAAATGCAGTGTGCGTTGCATCAACAAAGCCCAGGTGGAGGGACATGCGCACCGTGGCACAAGTTCACAACCCATAGTGTTAGTACGCGCAACAGCGTAAGCAACGGTGTTATTCCAGACAATCGTTTGCCGGGAGCGCAAGACCCGGCAGCGCTTCATATGATATGGACATGAGCCGGGATAAATAGTAGGCAGGGTACGGTGAGGCGGCCAGATGCCAAGGGGGTCAAACCCACATCAGATCTGGAAGGAAATGCGCACCAGACGTGCCGGCTGACGTGGGAGCCTAGCTAGTTGCCAGGCGCGTCGGTATGTGGCGCATTGCACACAACATGCGTGTCGCGACTTTGGGTGTGTGGTGTCGACATGTGGAGGCCTTCCTGACAGACGGATCTCCAAACTGGAACACAGGTTGGGGACCAGCCGAGAGGTGCTTCGCAAACGCTTGCAACAGCGCAGACCGGGTGTGCGCTGCAGCGTGCATGCGAGCGCAGATAGCCCAACGCGAAAGGCACCGAAGGCTCCCTCCCAACGCGGATCGACGCTGCGTGCAGAAGTGCAGGTGCATGGCCGACGACGGTGCATGGGTGCGCAGTTCGACCATCGCCGTTGTTGGTCAGCCCACACCAACACGACAACCACAACGACAGCGGGTGCTGCACCAGGCCCTACAAAAATGGTTTCCACTACACTACAACTGGCACTCGCTGCCCCATCCGCACCCCATGAACGAGCACTGCACGAGAGACACAACGCCTTAATGCAGAAGGGCGGCGCATGGCCTTAGGCAGCCCGTTACACACCCTCACATGGATCAACAGTGCAGTGATGCACCTTTTGTGCGTGTGGCAACGATGCTTTGCAACTTGCCAGGGCCGCGGGTAGGTGTTGGGGGCCACTACCAGTATGCAGCATTGCGCCCGGTCGGCCGACCCTGCTTTGCGCAGCAGGTGCTATGGAGGGGTGACGGGAAAGGGCAGGGGGGAAGGCGGCGCAGAGGCACCCGGCAAGCAACCATTGTTGCCGCCGCACTGCGGCGCTGCATGGTGCGGTGCCCCGCTGCCATGCACACCAAACACAGCCACCCCTACACCCAGACCCTGGGATTAATCAGCTTGAAATGACAAAAAACGCAAGCATTGCTGGAATGGCGTGGAACGTAATATACAGTCTGGTTGGGACTATCAGGGTAAATACAAGTATCCCCCCAAATACTCTGCCTGCCTGAAAAGCCATCCAGATCCTTCGGCAGCCGCAAGCCGGCGCCACTAAGCCTACACACATCTGGCGCCGCCCACACCAACGGTGCCGAATGGCGCAAGCGTGTCAGGCGCCACACTGGCAAACCACCAGGCCGACAGGGCAGGGCAGGTGCGGGATGACGTCCCAGGCACACCGTGCCGCACACTGGCATGTCGGAGCGCTGCCGCTCGCGGTGCACCGACTGCAGCCCCCGCTTGCCGCTTGACCGTTGCTGCCAAAATGGCGGCCAACCACGCTGCCAACTGTGCTGCTGCTTTTTGCTGTGCCTAACACTATGGCGCCGCTCCAGCTCCAGCTCCAGCCGGTGGTTGTGCTCACGACTGTGGCCACCCGCCCGCCCGCCGTATGCAGCTGCGCCGCCAAGCATACCGTGTAGCAACACCAGGGGACACCGCCAGAGGCAGGCAACAAACGAGCTGCTTGCGGAGACCATGCGCCAGCATTGCCGCCAGCACAGCCCGGAGCGACCGCTGATCGCCGGCTGATAGTAAGGTGACTGGCCGCTCCGCGGCGCGCTGACGTGGACGGCGCGCTCGTGTGCGTGCATGCATGCCCTCACGTGCAGCGCGTGATCTTGCACGCGACGTGTATGTGCTCTCGGCTGCAGCAGAAGGGCGTGATGGCGTTGGCGTCGCCCAGGTTCTCCACCCTGCACAGCGGCGCGACATTATGCACCGGTCGTTGCTCCGCACTTCAGCAGTTGGCTCAGCTAGTTATTGGCTACCTGATCCCGGCACACACATGGATCCCGATTGGCCTATTAGTTCGGTTGGCCCTCAGCAACTGGCTACCTGATCCTGGCGCACACAGCCAGCTGAATTCGATTGGGCTGGCGTTTTCTTTCCTTCTGCACAGAGACTCCCCATGTGACTGACAAAACGTGTAACATAACTAATAGTCCTAAAAAACCGGCGTTTGTCAGGTGTACAGCACACCGCAGGTATCGCAGGCGCGTTGGGTGCGGCAGGCGCCCGCCCCCCCCGCCTCCGCTCGTATCTACCGTTACACATCGCGTGGAGACACGCATACCTGAAGAAGTCGTACACTCCATAGGGAATGTCGTCCTCCACGTAGCCTGCCACCTCAGCGCGCTGCGGGTTGATGGGCTCGCCCAGCGCGTTGTAGCGGTTGGCCGTGAACTCCACCGTCATGCCCACCAGCGGAGTGAACACCTCAGACCCCAGCTGGGCCCTGCAGAGCGGCGGTGCAAGCAGGACAGCAGTTGCAGGGCAGCGCCGCCGTGCAGGGACAGGCAGGACCGTCAAGCGAAGCCAGCACAGCTGGAAACATGCAGCTTGGCAGGCAACCTCAAATTTCAACACTGGCATACAAAGCATGCGTGGCACCCAGCGAGCAGCGGACCACACGTATTGGTATACGATGCATAGCACAGATGGCTGGGCGTAATTGACATGCTTTTGCGCTTTTCGCCGGAGCGCGCTGTTGCAGGCATACATGCGCAGGCGTCCTTGACCTCCATAAAGGGGAATTGTGCGGCATGGTGCATTTCGCCGTCAGTGCAGTTGTCATGGGTCAGATCAAAAGGCCAACAGGTCCTGAGCGGATGGCACATCGGCATGCCATGAGGCAGCGGCAGTGCGGAAGCACGGCAGCGCTAAAGCGGCAGCGCTAAAGCGAGCGCGTGCGTCTCCTCACCTGCAGGTGATGCCCAGGAAGTCGTGGTAGACGTTCTCCTCGTCGCTCCCGCTCACGTCGTGCACGTCGCCATACCGCCGCTTCTTGGGCTCCTTCTTTTTCTGCACAGAAGCACACACATGCCACACGCACACACGCTTCATCTTCTGTTCTGTGCTGCTGGGGCTGCTTGGCGTGATCAAGTAGCAGCCAGGGCGCCGGGCACACCGCTGGCACCTCAGCAGTATCGTACAAGCAGCAGGAATCAGGCTGGCGACTAGCGACTCTGTCGGTGGTTCAGAACATGCAACGGCCGAAGCGGACGCATGGCATCCCAGGTTCATCGACACGGGTTGTGAAGGGGGCAGTGCGTGGACAGACAGGGTGGCACCGTCAGCAGCGCTCTCAGGCAGTATCCCTCACCTGCACGAAGAACACCATCTTCCAAAAGAACCCCCCGTGGTAATAGCCCGGCTCGCTGAACAGCCGTGTGCTCTCCACAGAGGCCGCAGTCTCCGTGCGGCACTCATTCACAAGCTCCCAAATGTCCTGTGGAAATCAAGCAAACCCCACAAGTCACCCGTTATCTCAAACAACCTGCTCGTGAGGCCCTGGCGTATGGCAAGCGCATGCACGCTCAAGTTGCGTGTTACCTCGTATGGACGTGAAGCCAGTTTGGCAGGGTCAGCCAAGTGGGCCACACAATCATCGTGGCACCCAGCAAAGTGATTGACTTTCTCACATGCAACTAATAACCGCACTGGAGCGCTTCAGGCCGCGGGACAGAACGGGGGTTCCCTGCACAGCAGCCCTCAGGACAGCCACAACACACCTGCAAAGCGTTTCCCGTAACACAGTATCCTGCTTACCGCTTTGCGCACGCTCCACTCCATTTCAAGCGCCGAGCGCTCCGGCATGTTGCGTGGCACGGCACAAATGCCGAGCTGCTGCAGCAGCACGTCCTGCACGCGCCCGTCTGACTTGGACAGCTGGAACGCCTTGAGCAGCAGCTTGGAGCTGAGCCTGCCCCTCACCCAGCTGATCTCGTCCAGGATGGCAAGGAACGAGCCAGTAAGGAAGGGGATGCGTACGCACCCAAACAGCTCGTCCGCCTGCTCCTCCAGCACGCTGGACCCTGGCCGCTTTGGCTGGACAGCCAGCCAATCAGAGACTGCAACGAGTATGGTGTTCTCGTTGTAGACGGCAGTCTCGGTGCGCGACACGAGGTAGCGCACCGCCGCGAAGGGCAGGCGCTGGAACTCCCGCCGCAGGCCATCGTCGAACCACGCGGCCTCCAGGTCACCAAACATTTCTGTCAGCTTCTCCTGGGCACGCTTGCGGGCTGTTGCGGTGGTAGGGCTCTCCAGCAGGAAGCTGGGCAGCGTCAAAATGTTGATGACATTGTCGAGCGTCAGCTGCGACGTGGGAACCTTGTCGAGCGCTGAATTGCAGGCTGCCAAGAACCGGTTCACGCGGTACTGGTCTGCCAGCTTTATCATACGCAGCAGCTCGCTAGGCTCGCAGCTCCGTGGCAGCACGCCAGTGTACTGCGGTCAAGCAGTCGGCAAGCGGCAAGCACCGAAACCAAAGGTCAGGCAACAGCGTGGCGTTGTGCATCCAGATTGCGCTCGACTATGACAAGGCCTTCGACAAGGTTTCCGCTGGCACACCGGTCAGCACACTGTACGTGCTCAGCTTCGCAACACGCGCAACACACTGCAGCGTGTGCACGAGAGACATGGCGTGCTAACCATCCTCATGTTCAACGCCAGACCACTTACCATGTATTCCAACATCATTTGGGCTGCGTTCATATCCTCAGCGTCCACTTCGAGTGTTATGACCTTGTTGAGGGACCCGCTCCACGATTCTATGAGTGTCCTGAAGAAATGTCAAATCACATACATGCCCGCTCACACACGCACCACCACACACCCCACGCAACTTCATATGCACTAATGCCATCCATGAATGGCCTGATAGGCCAAGTGATGTAAGCCTCAACCAACCTGAAGTAGTCACTGGTCGCCGTGAGCACCGTTGCATGCACCGGCAGCGTCACGCACTCAGGCTCGTTGCTTGGCTGAGGCTGCTGCGTCCCTGAACTAGGCCCTGCTTTGTCCTGAGTGCTCTTGCTGCCCTGCCCCTTGCCATCTGTGCTGCCTGGGTTGCATGCTTGCGAAGCACCAGCGAACGTCTGAGCTGGGCCTGACCCTGCCACCGTCGAACTGGGTCCGGCCTGGCCCCCTTGTTGGTGCGCAGAACTATTACGGCTGCGTCGCGTGGCCAGAGCAACGGGCACTGAAGGCTGAGGGCCCTTCCCAAGCAGGGTCTCCGGTCGTCGCCCTCGCTTAGGTTTCTCTGGCTCGACCGCGGACCCATGTTGCGGCTGCTGGACTTGCTGCTGCTGCTGCTGCTGTTGTTGTTGAGGCTTCCCGCGTGACATAGACCGCGTGGTGGTTCCCCGACGACTTGGTGAAGCAGGGCTGGATGTGCTGGGTCCGGTGTCGCCCTTTGGAGGTGCTGCTGCTGCCCCAGATGGCCCATGTGCTGCTGCTGCTCCTGCTGCCTCTGACCCTTGCCGCGCATCAAGTGGCCCAGACGCTTGGCCCTCGGCATGGTTGCTCGGTTCAGCGACGGGCTCCGGAGGCGGGGGCCTGGGCCGCAGCACGAGCTGGAAGTCACTGAATTCAGAGCGTTTCCAAAACCACGAAAAGCTAAGCTCCATGGTCGACTACGTCAGGCACCAGTGTTGTTTTGTGCACCGTTCTGCTCGGTCCGTTGTTGTAACCCCAGCACGTGTTTGCAACACCGCGCTGATACCACGCTGGCAGGTTAGTGGTGTCAATCCATATGGCAAAGAAACAGGAATTGTGCCTTACTTCTGTCTGAACGCAGGCTGGGTATCAGGGCTGCTGAACAGTTCGGAGCGCTTGCACTTCGCAAAATGCATTCTTGGATGCATTTGCGTTTGCATCGACCAGCACACCCTCATCTGCAAATGCACCTGACCTGCGCCCTGTATTGCCGCCTTACTTTACCACCCAGGCTGGGTATCAGGGCTGCTGAACGGTTCGGAGCGCTGGCAGCCTGGCATCTTGCAGATGCATTCTGGATGCATTCTGGATGCATTCTGGATGCATTTGCGTTTACATCCACCATCACATCTTCATTTACACGTGCACCTGCAGCCTTCCAGGGCCGCACGCTAGCACACTGCGCTTGATACCTTGCATTATTATTATCCATGCAACCCCCGGTTGATCAGGCATCTCAACAGCACCGTCCGGCACTGGCCGGGGACGTGTGTCAGCCTTGTATACAGGCGAGCACCGCGCAAGTGACCCGCTTGGGCACATCCAGCAGCGAGCGCATGCACCACCCACGGATAGTGGCGTTGGTGGCGTAGGGGATAGTGCACTACGATACTGCGTAGAACCTTTGTCTCTGGGTTGATGGCCTTGGCAGCAGTGCTAGTGTCAGCATGCACCACAGCACATAGCATAGCATGGTGTGCCTAGTAGAACACATCCATGGGCCAGTGACACATTCCTTCGCATGAATGCTGTGACAGGTCCCACGAGACCATGAACACTTTGGGCAGAAATTTCGGAGTTGGATGCCGTTCTAGGACTTGCCATATTCCAGGTTGACTGTGACTTCATGAGAGATTCCTGAAAGCTTGTCCTCCTACATACCGTTTTCCTGAATACTCCAACCTGCACTACTGTCGTCAAGAGCTGACAAGTGACAGGCGGAATGTTGCCCTCCGCACAGCTGGCCCTTCCAGCTGGCCGCAGCCAACGAGCCCTACTGGTGAGAACTTTGTTGGGCTTTTGACAGCCTTCAGACTGCAGCCCTGCTCACGTTTCTTGCGCTGGGGCTTGCCACCGGTCAATGTGGCCCTGCGTCTGCCACCTGCACACGTAGCCATACTGCTGCCTGAGCTGCAAAGCTGCCAACAATGATAACGCTGCCTGTTTTGCTATGCGTCTGTATCCGCCTGCTGGACGTATGTGGGGTTGTTGGACTGTTCATACCGTCCCTGCAACGTCATCCTGCTCAAGCTCTTCCCGCTCTATTGTTCTTGCTCTGTTGATGCTTGCAGGGGAGATTTATAGAGCCTCGCAGAAGTAGGAAAGTAGCCCAAGTGGTAAGCGCTATCCATATAGACCGGCGTGAGCATTTAGAGAACCAATGGAAGCGCGACGCCGAACAAGAAAAGTGGAGGAGCAGTGTGGAAGTCAAGCCTGGGGCGGTTATTGACGTGAAGGACCTTTACCAGCTAGAGAGTGTCCTGGAGAAGGCCGGCTCAAGCTTGGTCGTACTTTACTTCTATAGCAGAGTGAGTCGTTGACGTGCACGGTTTGCATAAGACCCAGGGTGCAACAGGGCTACTAGTCAGCAGCAGGAAAAGGAAGGTTGCTGGCTGCACACTGTCCAAGTATCAAACCTCGCACAAGGTGTTGTGTGCTATACATATAGTAGCTGGGCGGTTTCGCAGGAGTTGCACGGGGGTTTGGCGTGTGAAGCAGGCTTTTGAGCTTCCCACCTTATTTCTGCCGCATATAATGCCTTGCTTTTCAACAGTCGTGTGGAGTGTGCAAGGAGGCACAGCGGTACCTGGAGAAAATGAGCAAAGAGGTACGCCCCGCCAGTGTCATGCGTGGACGCCCATAGTTATGTTCAGCACGTGCCGGAGTTTGCCTCTGCCAAGACCTCCGAACACTGCTTGCTGTCTGTATTTCAGTGCTCTCACTCCCACCTATTGTCGCTCACTTCACCACCACGACAAGCTGTTTGTGCGTCGGCGAGTCGCACTGTTTTCTGATGCGCTGTTGTCAGCTTAACCTTCCTGCCAGTTTCAACAGGCACACATCTATGTGCTGCGGTTGGGATCCTCACCGTACGTACACTTCAACTATGAGGATGCCTCCCGACACCCCATGTTGCATAACATTTGTGTGCCCGCAGGCCATGCAGCAGCAAGCGCGTGTCGTGTTTTTAAGGCACGACATCATCACGGAGTTTGATGACTTTTCGGACGCCTCAAGGTGTGCCATTGCGTGCATGCTGCCGCCCTCAAACCTACTACTCGAAGGTTCCGCAGCTGTTGCACGCCGCCTTCCCCGCACCTCATCCTACATGCTCGTTAGTTAGCATGCTTTGTCAGCCCCCATACCGTACATCCTAACCCCTACCTTCCCTGGCAAGCGTAGCATGGTACCTCACGCCACCAATCGGGCTGCGCATGACCTTCACTTACATTTTGGTGCGCTACGTCATAAATTGCAAACGCAAATGTGTGGTGCATGCAGGATGTACAAGGTGAAGGCGGTGCCGCAGTTCCTGTTCATCGATGACGGGGCGGTCGTGCGCCGCATGAGCATGCGCGACATCCGACGCATGGCTGGGACGGCGCCCATGGTAAGCACCGCCACCACCGCTCGCAGGGCGCGCATGCCCTCCAATACTAGGCCACACCCAAGCTCATTGTCAGCGCCGCCCATCCACGTTATACGCATCCAAGCTCGCATGGCATATATTTCGGCATGCAGCGGGCCCCCACCGTGCTGCATGCATCTGCCCTGCTCCTAATCAATGTCTATCCAGCGGCATTCCTTCCCCTGTGCTGCGGTGGACGCATGGCCACATCGGTAGCAGGGTGTAGGGAAGTGTCAGGCGCACTGGTGGCTTCGCCTGTCTTTATGTATTGATGGGCAGGCATTTTCAAACATGCCATGGGCTGGTCGTAGCGCCGCCCCCCAACCTTGGTGTAGTGCAGACGGGCTCCGCTGCCCCAGGCCCGTCATTGGCATACAGTGGCACAGTGCGATCCAATACCAGGCGGCAAAGGCGATCGATCCGTCCCACCGTTGTGGGCCTGTGCATGAATTCTTATGTGCGCTTGCATGCATGCGTGCAGTGTGGCCATTCGTGTGTGTGTGTGCGTGTGTGTGAGGGACCTGGGACATCGGAACCTGGTCAGGTCACCGCCGCTCCTGAAGACGGCCTTGCGTTTGCGTATGTCACGGTACGCGTGTGTACAGGTGCAGGCGATGATGGCGGA